>CAJQUN010000622.1:0-276429 GCA_907163345.1 Haberlea rhodopensis | reverse complement strand
AAAAATCGGCCACGAAGTTTAAAGATCCAGGGCGTTTCTCTATTCCCTACACTGTTGGACCTATTTCTTCTATTAAGTCATTATGTGATTGGGTGTTGTGTGAACTTGATCCCTTGTCTGTTTTTCAGAGACTTGGATTAGGAGAGCCGAAGCCCATGAGGGTAGTGTTGCAAATGGCAGACAAGTCTATCACCTACCCACTAGGAATCATTAAAGATGTACCAGTAAAGATAGATCAATTCACCTTCCAGATAGATTTCCTAGTGCTGGATATGGAGGAGGATGTGAGAATGCCATTGATCCTGGGACGGCCCATTCTTGGCCACTGGAAGAGCCATCATTGATGTTGAAGAAGGCAAGTTGATCCTCCGTGTAGGAGAGGATCGGGTTGCTTTCAATATGTTCAAATCTTTGACATACGCACACAACGAGCATGATTATCTAAAAGTTAACATGATTGACACTTTGCATGTTGATGTGAGGCAAGGTACTAATGAGGTGGAAGTGGAGTCCGAGCTAGAGCTAAGGAAGGCAAGAGCCATGACATGGTCAAGTCAAAAACGGCTAAGAAGCTCAAGGAGAAAATGACATTCATGAAGGGAGAGACAGTGCAATTGCATAAAGCGCCCCCACCTCGCATTTTCCAAAGCAAGCGAAAGGCGTCATGGGTTGGACCACTCATGGTAACTACCGTCTATGCTCATGGAGCAATTAAAGTAAGTGATCCTATTCTAGGCACTTACGTGGTAAATGATCAGCGGTTAAGGCAATGCAATGTGGATGACACTAATCCCATACTCTGAACCATTAAAGCGATGTTGGTAATAAGTCCAGCTTGGGACTATAAATTAAGAACACAATGTTTTCTCCCTTTTTCTTCGTTTTAATTTTTTAGTTAGAATTTGTTTTGTTTGAAATTTTGTTTCAAGATTGACTTCATGTGTCAATTTTGTAGAGTGGGTGGAGAAGAGTGAATCCCGAGAAGAAAAAGGAATTGGCAAGGAAAAGGAGTTTTGAGCACCCTACACTCCAAGTTGAAGCTATGGAAAGCTAAGGACTATCAAGTAACAAATTTTCGAAATTTGTTGAGGTATTTTAGATTGCTATACACGGGCCATTAATTGATTGTCAATTAAGTGTTGGGGTGTGAAATTATTAAGATTTTGAATTGTGATTTGGTGAAGTTGGAATTGTATGGTATTGTTAAGTTTGGGGAAGAATTGAAGAGGCTTCCTAGTGATTATTGTGTGGTAGGGTTAGTAGTTAACTTGGAGTGTTGGTTGGTAGTGGTGTTGGTAACTTTGATTCTAGGCATGGCACCGAAGGGCAAGCAAAGCAGGCAGTTCCCACTGAGGAGTTTGACTCCTACAAGTTCATAAATAATGAAGCTGCAAGTTTTTATGCGGTATACCGGAAGAAGAATTTGATACGGGAACGGGGAATGGACACGAGCAAGCTCGGCTATGCTGTGATCCAAGAGGCACTCCGGCGAGAGTGGTATACTTCTGTTAGCCAACCACAGATGCGGTGGTTTCTTTAGTCAGGGAGTTCTACTCCAACCTCCGGGCACAGCACCAAATTGAAGCCAACATTGTCTATGTACGGCAACAACCAGTTCTCTTTGATTCACAGGCTATCAATGCGCTATATAACATGCCAAACATTCCGGAGGATGACTATACCATATATTGCCGGAATCACATTGACTTGGATGCTATTTTGTCAACCATATGTGTAGAGGGAACTCAATGGCGACTGAACGCCGACGGAAAGCCACAACTGGTATTGATATTGGATCTGAAGGAGGAGCTCAAGGCTTGGTTTTCATTTATAGTAGCTTGAGTCATGCCATCACTCATACATCGGAAGTCACAAAGGACAGAGCTACACTTGTATATGCCATAGTTACCGGACTCACGATCGATCTCGGACGTCTTGTCGAGGCAGCCATCCGGAACTACACTCGTGGCCCTCCCACTTCTGGTATGCCATGCCCCTCCACTATCACCTCGTTGTGCAAGTATGCGGAAGTTGCCTGGGACTCAGCAGAAGAGGCAATTACAAACCGAAGGCATTGCTCGTGGTCGATCATCCTACACCCCACAGTCATACGGATGTCACAACAACGACCTAGCAGCAGCCACCTTCCTGGACCATCATCATCTGCTACTACAGTGCCTATTTCAATTACGATGGAATCCCTCCATCATGAGTTGCAGGAGATACGACATGAACAAAGGGAACTCCGATGGGGCCACCAGCAATTATATCAACAAAACATGGAGTTCTTGCAGTATCAAGCAGCATGGAACTCTGCTTTGGCACAGGGTTTCCCTAACATTCCATTCCCACCACAGCCTACAGTACAGGCACACCAGCCATACCAGCCACAGGAACCATATTACCCAGACCCACCACCGGAGCGGGACGATGAGGACGACAATCAATGACGATCATTGTCGAGGTATGTGTTTTGCTACTGCACTTATGTTTTCTGTACATTGAGGGCAATGCACATACTAATTTTTGGGGGGGTCTTTACTGAGTACTGTTGTTCTCTTTGCTGCTACTTTTATTGCATGATATTTTAGCAAGTGGTACGAAGTCGTTCTTGAGCATATTAAAGTTATTTGTTTGTGAAAATTGAGTTATTCATTAAAAAATACATGAATGAAACTTGAACTGTAATACATGATGAAAATAATCTCCATCTCAATTAGAGTTTTGAAAATTTTGACTTGTTGGTGAATATCTTGGGTTGAGTTAATATGTCAAAATTGAGGAACATTTTGATGCACGTCTGAGTCGTGATTGAGTGGAATTTATATAGGAAAGTGAAAAATTCTGTTAACTATGATTTGTCTTGAGCATCTTAGAGCACTCTAGAATCTATTTGAGGGCACTTTGAGACGAAATTTATAATTATGAACTTGACTTGGAGATGATTTAGGCGATCCTTGAAACGTTTGAGCCTTTCGAGCATACATTGTCTATATATACCACTAGTGTCTCTCTTTGAGCTTAAATGAATAGAATGGAAATTAGCCCCCATTCAACAAATTTTGGCAAACTCATTATACCCACCTTTATGAGCCTAAATGGAAAAAAAAAAATTATCCTTACCTAAAGGGAGTATAATGATTCTCATTAGATGCACTTTAATTGCTACATTTAGATGAGCTTATTATTGAAAAAAATGATGAATGAGAAAGAAAAAGATAGATAAAAAGCCTTGAGAAAAAGTGACTAAATAAGACCCAAAGTGGCCAAGGCTAAAAAGAAAAAGAAGAGAAGCTCAATTTTGTGCTACAAATGTGAACTGTAAATGCTTATACTCTCTTCTTTGCGCTATCCTATCTTTTCTTTGAAACCAAACACCAAAGACCTGACATTATAAGCTTAAGAAGACCTTCTGATCCAAGTCTAGGGAATAATTACATTAGTGGAGAAGCGCTTGAAAAGTAGACTTATGGAGTGCTTGATAGTAATCTTGACTTTGAGTTTACTAGCAGAATTTGATCTTAAATATATATGAAACTCAAGATTGACAATAGCACACACACACGTTCCAATTTTGCGAGGTATTGCTTGGCATAGGAGAAAACACTTCTTGTTGATTTTTGGATTGACTCTTGTTGAAGTGTTAGTGAGATTTTTGAGCTATTACATTTGAGTTGTTAAGTTAATTATGTTAAAGTATTGATGATAAACTCTACATTTTGATTTCATTGCTTGCTCGAGGACGATCAAGTCTAAGTTTGGGGGAGTTGATAAGTGTGAATTTTACACTTATTTTGCTATGTTTTTGTATTGATTTTCAAATTGATTCCTGGATGATTTTACGCTTTTGGTATATTTTTGTGTATTTCAGGAATCTAGGTCCAAGGGGATAAAAGTGGAGGAAATAGGCTAATAATGTTGAAAAAGGACCAAACCAAGCGAAGACGTGAGAATATGGACTGAAATCTCGAAGTATTAGTTTTATACAGCTCGGTCGATCGGCAACAACATCGCGATCGATCGCCGACCTATAAAATGGATGCTGAACAGAATACATTGGCGATCGATCGGCAAGAACTCACGATCGATCGCCAATATACAGTGAAGACTCGCGATCGATCAGCAGGGAACGAAGATCGATCGTGGAAATGTTGAAATTGGCTATCACGTCCAGTAGAGATTGAAAATCGATCGGCGAGGGAACGAAGATCGATCGCCGCGAAGAGGTTTTGGAAAAATAAAGACTTTCCATGTTTGGTTCAAGGTGGACTCCTTCCCACTTATTGTGACCCTATATATCAGACCTAGGAACGAATTTTCAAGGGATTTTGCACACTTTTGTGAAACCTGGCAGCCTCTCCTCCATCCAAAGAAATACCACAAATCATTGAAGAGCAAGAGCAACGCAAGGAACGAAAGAACGGAGCGACGCACGGAGCGACATCCTCGTTATCTTAGTATTTTTGAACTTAATTATTTTTTTATTTCAGATTGTGATGTTAAATTTGTTTAAAGACATGTTTTTGTATTATAATTTGATTATGGTTGTTGGCTAAGATATTTGTCAAGACATAGGGGATCCCATGTTTGAACCCTTGAGTGGTTTTGATTTGATTTCTATGATCTTTGCGCATAATTTATGTTTTTAATGCTTGTAAAAGATTAGCTACCTTTTGCATGATATTGGTAATCGTAATTGAATTGACCATAGGAGATTACGATACGACGTAGTAAATTAGGCCGTGGGTTTTAGGTTGAGACGGACCAAGTAAAACCTAGCACACGTGTGATAGCAATAGATTTACCAAAATCGAAGGCTAGTAGTTTTCACAAAGCGTTTTTTCGGTATTAATCATTCAATAAAGACACGGGAGTGGTTTATTGTAGATTAATGCTAGACTTGTTATAACCGGACCAAGGTATAACGAATGAAATAGGAAAACTCGTCACCCTAGAACATAGAACATTGAATCTTAATTAATAGACAACTTTTGGGGGATTACATGGGTGTACCGACGTCTTGATAATTCGTTTATAAATTCTCTTCAATTATCCATCACTGCTGGTTAGGTTAATTTTTGTGCTTAAGTCAATTTAGTTTGATAATCATTTCATAATCGTAGGTTAAATATAGAAATTCTAATCGAAAGTGGTAATTACTACTAGTCCCTGTGGGTACGACATTCCTTACTTTTAAACCATTATACTAAAACTTGACACCATGCACTTGCGGTAGAGAATCGCTACAATGAGGAATAACTGTTTAAAATAAAAGCGATCAACTACTAGCCTTCGATTTTGGTAAATCTATTGCTATCACACGTTGTGCTAGATTTTACTTGGTTCGTCTCAACCTAAAACCACGGTATAATTTATTATATCATATTGCATTATCATATGGTCAAGTCAATCACAATAAAGTAATCATTCAAGGGTGATCAATCCCTCAAAAGCATGAAGATCAATAAATTATACGCAGAGAATTAAAAGAATTCAATCAAATAAATCATCAAATCATAGGTTCATGACAAAGGATTCGCCTAGCCTCGATAAATAAATTAGTTCCTCATAATAAATCAAAACACAACAAAACTAAGAAATAAAGACAACGAAAAACTCCCAGCGTCGACTCCAATTGTAGATCTTCGCTCCTTCTCTTGCTTCCTTCTCGATCGTAGCTTTAATAGCCTTGTTGGAGTTGTTCCAAAGTCATAGGGTGTAAGGTTGATGAAGGATGTGTATGATGAAGGATTAAGGTTGGCCGTGCATGGTGGAGTGAAGGAAAGAGATGTGAGAATCCAAGGAAGCGTGAAAGGGAACGTATATTATAGGATATGGCGTGTAGTGATTGGTTCTGAAGGAGGCGTCCCGATCCTCTCCAAAATAATATCTTCCTCCTTGCGTATGTGATCTTCTATATTTTGTTGAAAAAATCTCTTCCGTAAATCATGCTGAATATATTTCTTTAATTGAGATGGTATCTCATATAATATCCATGTGGATAATATTGTGTATCTCATAAAATAATATATTATCTTGCATGCCATAATGTACACACGTGAATCATCCAAAGAAAGCCCATGAAATCTCCTTGCCTACTATCTCAACTTCTCTGGACCCACATGAATAAAAAATCTGATATTTAGGTGAATTTCCAATCTGCACGTCAGTTTGTAATCTTCGTTCGAAAATTTTCTGCAGCAAGCGCTTATTCTGTCCGGGTGTATGAACTTTTCACTTTTGAGTCTCAAATTGGATGCTTATCATATTTATGCAATTTATGATCATCGTTTAGTAATAAAATTCTTAATTCCATGGATTCCTACAAAACAACAAAAACAACTGAAAACGCATAATATTGTCCAGAATCACGGTAAAATTGAATGAGAAAGCATATAAATATAAGTGCAAAAATGGCACATATCAACTCCCAAACTTATCACTTGATCGTCTCGAGCAAGAAATAAGATCAAAATGTAGAGTTCAATTTTGATAATTCAAATAAACCAATTCCCAGTCAATCAGTAGCTCAGACATCTCACTTACAGAATAACAAGAGTCAATAAAAAATGTTCAACAAGTTGTGTTTTTTTTTAGATCGAGCAACATGTCTCCAAATCAGAATGTGCGGTGTTTGCTATTGTCATTTTCAAGTTTCATGCAAATTTCATAGATCAAATCATGCTATTTAATGAAAGTAAGATTATCTTTGAGCATTCCATAGTCCTATTTTCAAACACTTCTCCACTAATGTGGTCACTCCCTAGACTTGGATCAATAGTTCTTTTTAAGCTTGTAACGTTAGGCTTAGGTGTTGGTTTCAAAGAAAAGATAGGATAGCACAAGAAGAGAGTATAAGCATGTAATGTTTATATTTTTAGCACAAAATTGAGCTTCTCTTCGTTTTTTCTTTTAGCATTGGCCCACTTTGGGTCTTAATTAGATTTTTTTTTTCAAGGCTTTATCTATATTTTTCTTTTCTCATTCATCATTTTTTCAATAATAAGCTCATCAAAATATAGCAATTTATGTGCATCTAATGAGATTCATTATACTCCCTTTAGGTAAGGATGAATTCTTTCAATTTAGGCTCATAAAAGTGGGTATAATGAGTTGAAAAAAATATGTTGAATGGGGGCTAATAGTATGTTAAACATACTCCATTCTTTTGCAATTAGGCTCAAAATGGGACACTAGAGATTGATATATATCATGGTAAGCTTGAAATGCTCAAACGGTCCAAAGATTGCCTAAATCATTTCCAAGTCAAGTTCATAACTATAAAATTTCGCCTCAAAGTGTCATCATCAAATAGGTTTTAGGATAACTCTAGGATGATCAATACAAATCATCAAGTTCACAACAATTATCACTATTCAACATGCAATCCACAAGATCCTGACTCAAATGTGCTCAATGTATTCCTCATCTTTGACATGCTAACTCAAAACAAGATATTCACAAACAAGTTTTACAATCATCAAAACTCAAGTTGACATGCATAGTGAGATTAATATCATCATGGAATAGAGACCACTACTACGATTCATTCTTTTCTCTCTAATTGAACACATATATTTTTTTTAGCTCATAATAATCAGACGATTCAAGTGTCAATTAAGCACACAACATGTGGATAAAACAAGAAAAACATGCAAGCCACTCCCCCGAACTTAAATCAAACATTGTCCTCAATGTTGAAATGAATCAAAGGAAAACAGTAAACTCCCCTGATCAAGACGCTTGCATGAGGGTTGAGGAAGATTGGCTTTTGAAAGCTCCACTGCTGTAAGGGTTCATCGCTCCAAATGAGTACCTAGCAAGAGAAGAATGCAAATGGTAAAATAGTCGACTCGAGAGATAAACAAACTAAATGCAAAAACTGAAAATAAAACAAAACTAAATAGCAAAAGGATACGCTTGGGTTGCCTCCCAAGAAGCGCTGATTTCTAGTCATCGAGTTGACCATCAGAAGCAACCATCAAGAGCGGCTGCTGCCCATAGTAAGTATCATATGATACAACAAATGGGTCTTCATTCCGTATGCCCTCAAGATTGGCATGATTGTAACATTGTAAGCTCGTTGCTCCAACAACTTTCGGTTTGAAGTGGTAGGTATGGGAGAATGAATCTTGAGTTGGCTTCATATCTTGGAGGCTGTAGTGTGGTGAAGTTGGCATCGATGGAAAATACGGATCTACATATGGCATAGAACATGTCTCCATCGATGGGCTCAAATCAGAATCTTCGAAAGTCTCTTCCTTCTCCAACATCACACTCGAATCATCTTCACATGAGAACCCCTCGGATAACATCTATGAAGTAGGCTCAATCTCTTGAAGAGGCTCAAGTTCCCTTGACTTTTCCACATGAATAGGACCACTCACCCAAACTTGGTTGGTTGAGTGATCATCATCATATAACCAAACTTGATTCGTCTCCTCTTCTTTAGTATATATCGTCTCATTCTCTTGGCAGTTTGCTGATAATGTTTCCATTAGGATCGCCATTTGCTGCTCCAGATGACACATTGAGTTGGTCTGACCTTCAATCTTTGTCTCACATGATGCCATAAATCTAATTAAGGTATCCTCTAGTTGAGTCGTAACGTCTGCAGAACTATATCTCCTTTCTTCGTGATGTTCAAATGGTTGGGGTGTATCATTAGGGTAGTGAGGCTCTGGTGGGTATTGGTGACTCCAACCTTGTAGTGAAGGATCACAATACCAGCGGTGATCGAAGTCTGACATATCATTGAACAGGTGCAACACACTGTCCTCATCTCTATCAACCAGGGGACTCCCACTCATCAGTGCTCCGCTGAATACCCATTCTCGTGTATGTGCATCCAACCCTTTGAAGAAATATTGCAGGAAAGTATAGTTCGAAAAGTTGTGATACTAGAATGTGTTGGCCAATTCATTGAATCTTCCCCACGCTACATAAAACGGCTCTGAATATTGTTGGGCAAATCGTGTGAAGACTTGTTGATGAAGCATCACAAGTACCTCGCAAGAAAAATAAATAAAACAATTAAAGTTTGTTTCTTTCCGAAATAAATATATACAAAAGAAAAAAATGGTTAAACTACAGTCAAAGCTTCTCGAATGATATTACTAAAGTTAGTCCCCGGCAACGGCACCAAAAAACTTGATCGCTTTTATTTTAAACAATTATTTTCAGTGTAGCGATTTATGTACCGCAAGTGCACGGTGTAAAGTTTTAGTATAGATAGGAAGAATACGGATTGTCGAACCCACAGGGACTAACAAGCAAATACCAAATAAGATGTTTTTAACTATATTTAACCTACGAAATTGAATTAATAATTACTAATTAATTAAATTAACTACTAATCCAACCAAGTCAATAAAAGTAAACGAGAAAAATCCACTAGAGAAGATTATCGAGACTTTGGCTCACCAATGCAATTCCCTACAATTCTCGATTGAATATCCAAATATTTCTAAGGTGACTAGTTTTCCTAATGCATTCGTTATACTTTGGTCCAGTTATAAAAAGTCTAATATTAATGTTGCAGTAAACCACTCCCGTGTCCTTATTGAACAATTAATATCGAATAAAGATCTATGAAAACTACTAGCCTTCGATTTTTGTAAATCTATTGCTATCACACCTGTACTAGATTTTACTTGGTCCGTCTCAACCTAAAACCCACGGTATAATTTATTATATCATATTGCAATATCATATGGTCAAGTCAATCACAATAAAGTAATCATTCAAGGGTGATCAATCCCTCAAAAGCATGAAGATCAATAAATTATACGCAAAGAATTAAAGGCATTCAATCAAATAAATCATCAAATCATAGGTTATTGCAAAGGATTCGCCTAGCCTCGATAAATAAATTAGTTCATCATAATAAATCAAAATACAACAAAACTAAGAAATAAAGACAAGGAAAAACTCCCAGCGTCGACTCCGATTGTAGATCTTCGCTCATTCTCTTGCTTCCTTCTCGATCCTAGCTTTAATCGCCTTGTTGGAGTTGTTCCAAAGTCATAGGCTGTAAGGTTGATGAAGGATGTGTATGATGAAGGATTAAGGTTGGCCGTGCATGGTGGAGTGAAGGAAAGAGATGTGAGAATCCAAGGAAGCATGAAAGGGAACGTATATTATAGGTAAGGCGTGTAGTGATTGGTTTCGAAGGAGGCGTCCCGATCCTCTCCAAAATAATATCTTCCTCCTTGCGTATGTGATCTTCTATATTTTGTTGAAAAATCTCTTCCGTAAATCATGCTGAATATATTTCTTTAATTGAGATGGTATCTCATATAATATCCATGTGGATAAATATAGTGTATCTCATAAAATAATATATTATCTTGCATGCCATAATGTACACACGTGAATCATCCAAAAGAAAGCCCATGAAATCTCCTTGCCTACTATCTCAACTTCTCTGGACCCACATGAATAAAAAATCTGATATTTAGGTGAATTTCCAATCTGCACGTCATTTTGTAATCTTCGTCCGAAATTTTTCTACAGCAGTGCTTATTCTGTCCCGGTGTATGAACTTTTCACTTTTGAGTCTCAAATTGGATACTTATCATATTTATGCAATTTATGATCATCGTTTAGTAATAAAATTCTTAATTACATGGATTCCTACAAAACAACAAAAACAACTGAAAACACACAATATTGTCCATAATCACGGTAAAATTGAATGAGAAAGCATAGAAATATAAGTGCAAAAATGGCACTTATCTCGACGACGATCGTCAGTGATCGTCGTCCTCATCATGCTTCGGTGGGGGTACTGGATAGTAAGAAAAGAAAGAAAAAAAATCAAGAGATGGAGAGAAGAAAGTTCTTAATTTATAGTCCTAAGCTGGACTATCACCTCCTTTTTCTTAGTTATCAAGATAACAGATAGAGGCTAACATCTCGCCTTTCTCATTTATGTTGTAGTGCTTCAACCGCTGTCCATTTACGATAAATGTTCCCTTGTTGGGTTCGGTAATTTCAATAGCGCCTGATGGGTTTACCTTGGAGACTGTGAATGGTTCAGACCAACGAGAACGTAGTTTACCTAGAAATAGTCGCAGTCTGGAGTTGAACAAGATTACTTTATCTCCTACATTGAATTCCCTCCTTTGTATATGAGAATCATGCCACTTCTTGGTTTTTTCTTTGTAAATCTTGGCATTCTCATATGTGTGATTCCTAAATTCCTCCATCTCATTCAGCTGTAAAAGACGTTTTTCACCTGCAACATGACAATCAAAGTTTAGCCATTTAATAGCCCAATATGCTTTATGCTCAAGTTCAACTGGTAGGTGACATGCTTTACCAAATACCAACCTATAAGGTGATGTGCCAATAGGTGTCTTAAAAGCAGTCCGATAAGCCCATAAGGCATCGTCTAAGCGTAAGGACCAATCCTTCCGGCTTAGAGTCACTGTCTTTTCTAAAATACGTTTCAACTCTCGGTTTGAAACTTCTACTTGTCCGCTGGTTTGTGGGTGGTAAGGTGAAGACACTTTGTGGGTGACACCATATTTACTCAAAAGATTTTCAAATTGATTGTTGCAAAAAAAAGAGTGCCCCCATCACTAATAATGCTCGAGGGGTGCCAAAACGAGTAAAAAAATTTCTTTTTCAAAAATTGCACAACCACTCGAGCATCATTTGTTCGTAAAGCTTCCGCCTCAACCCACTTTGACACATAATCCACTGCGACAAGTATATACTTGTTTGAGCATGAACTTCGGAAAGGTCCCATAAAATCTATTCCCCATACATCAAAAAGTTTGCATTCAAGAATATTATTTAAGGGTAATTCATTTCTCTTAGAGATATTACCGACCATTTGACATCTATCACAAGTGGAGACATACCTGAATGCGTCCTTAAACAACGTTGGCCAATAGAAGCCAGAGTCAAGTACCTTAGCAGCTGTTTTGGTTGGGCCAAAATGCCCACCTATCTCTCCACCGTGGCACTGCTTCAAGATAGATTGCATGTCCTTTCGGGGATACATTTCCTTATAATGTAATCTGCACAAACTTTGAACAAATAGGGCTCCTCCCACATAAGATGTTTAACCTCAGAAAAAAAATTTCTTTTGATAAAAAGATAGAATTTGTGGGAGGATACCACTAGCAATATAATTCGTATAATCTGCATACCAAGGTAAAATGTCAGCGTCAAACAATTGCTCATCAGGAAATTTCTCATTAATTTCTTTTACCTCACTTTCAATTGTATCCTCTCTATTGTCTATTCGAGACAAATGATCTGCTACCACATTCTCTACACCCTTTTTATCTCTTATCTCTAAGTCAAATTCTTGCAACAATAATATCCACCTAATTAAGCGTGGTTTGGCATCTTTCTTTGCAAGTAAATATTTAAGTGCAGCATGATCGGTGTACACAATAACTTTGGCAAGACATAGATATGAGTGAAACTTATCGAATGCAAAAACTATGGCTAGAAGCTCTTTTTCAGTTGTGGCATAATTTATTTGTGCATCATTCAAAGTGCGACTAGCATAGTAGATGGTATGAAATACCTTGTTCCTCCTTTGGCCTAAAACTGCTCCTACCGCTGTGTCACTAGCATCGCACATCAGTTCAAAGGGTAACTCCCAATCAGGTGCTACCAAGACAGGTGTTGTTACTAGTTTCTCCTTGAGAATCTCGAATGCCTGCACACAATCAGCATTAAATTCATAAGGTGCATCTTTAGTTAATAGGTGGGATAAAGGTTTAGAAATTTTTGAGAAATCCTTAATGAATCGACCATAAAATCCTGCATGGCCTAAAAAGCTTCGAGTTCCTTTCACGTTGTTGGTGGTCGCAATTGTTGTATCACTTGGATTTTTGCTCGGTCTACTTCAATACCCCTTTCGGATATCTTGTGTCCCAAGACTATACCTTCTTTGACCATGAAGTGACACTTCTCCCAATTCAATACAAGATTCATCTCTTCGCATCTTGTCAACACCAAATCCAAGTTATATAAATAGATATCAAATGAAGATCCAAAAACAGAGAAGTCATCCATGAATACTTCTAAGAATTTCTCTATCATGTCATGGAATATGGCTACCATGCATCTTTGAAAAGTAGCAGGGGCATTACATAATCCAAATGGCATTCGTCTAAAAGCAAATGTACCATAAGGGCAAGTGAAAGTAGTTTTCTCTTGATCCTCTGGTGTAATAGCGATTTGGTTATACCATGAATACCCTTCTAGAAAGCAATAAAAATCATACCCTGCTAATCTTTCTACCATTTGATCAATGAAGGGAAGGGGAAAGTGATATATACGAGTTGATTCATTTAACCTCCTATAGTCAATGCACACTCTCCACCCCGTGACTGTTCTAGTAGGTATCAATTCATTGTTTTCATTAGGGACAACAGTAATGCCTCCTTTCTTTGGTACACATTGAATAGGACTTACCCATGAACTATCAGAGATAGGGTAGATAATACCTGCATCCATTAGCTTAATGACCTCGGCTTTGACTACCTCTTGCATTTTTTGAATTGAGACGGCGTTGTGGTTGTACCACGGGCTTGAATGTCTCTTCCATCAGAATTTATGCATGCACACTGATGGACTAATTCCCTTAATATCTGTTATCTTCCATCCAAATGCCTTCTTGTGCTCCCTAAGGACTTTAAGAAGCTTCCCCTCATTTTCACCTGTCAGAGATGAAGAAATAATGATTGGTAGCTAACTTCCAGAATCTAGGAATACATACTTGAGATGAGATGGGAGGTGCTTTAGTTCGAGAGTGGGTGATTCTTCGATGGATGGCCGTTGAGGCTTAATGTCTCTTTTTCCTAACTCTCCAAGATTTTCAGTGGCTCGTTTTATGTAAGGAACGATGTTGTTCAAATGAGCTATAATCTCAATTTCCTCCTTGTCATGTTATTTATCGGCTTCCACAAGGTATGCTTCCAATTTCTCTTTGTAAGTACCTTGCAACACATCAATAGCAAGGCATCAATAATATCAATACTAAAATACATGGGTTCATCGTGTGGGTGTTTAAGTGCTTTAAAGACATTAAACACAACTTGATCCTCCCCTACACGGAGGATCAACTTCCATTGTTGGACATCTATGATTGCCTTTCCCGTTACTAGGAACGGTCGGCCCAAAATCAGTGGTGTCTCCATGTCCTCTTCCATATCTAGTGCTAGAAAATCAACTGGGAAGATGAATTTGTCCACTTTGACTAATACGTCTTCAATGATTCCTCGGGGATATTTGACAGATCTATCCGCCAATTGCAGTGAAACTTTTGTGGGTTTCGGCTCTCCTAGTCCCAACCTCCTAAAAACGGAAAAAGGCATCAAATTAATACTCTCACCCAAATCACACAATGATTTAGTAAATGAGACTGATCCTATAGTGCAAGGTATAGTAAAACTCCATGGGTCCTTTAACTTCGGAGGCATTTTGTTTTGCACAATTGCTGAGCACTCCTCTGTTAAGCTTACCGTTTCGTATTCGCCCAACTTTCGCTTATTAGAGAGAATTTCCTTCAAAAACTTAGCATAACTAGGCATTTGAAGTAGAGCATCAGCGAATGGTATATTAATATGCAAATTCTTAAATACCTCAAGAAACTTACCAAATTCAGCGTCTATTTTAGCTCTTTTTAATACAACGGAAAATGGGGGAGGAATTACTACCTTATCAGTGTGTGTGATTGGTGTGGTGTTGTAATTTTTACCTTTTTCGGTTACCTTTTCCTCAGTCTTACTCTTGTCTTTAGTGGTGGTTTCACAACTTTCTTTTGCTTCAGTCTATGTCCTTAGCTCTTTTCCATTCCTTAGTGCTATGACATTTGCTTGCTCCTTTGGATTTATCACTGTATCACTTGGTAGTGTACCTTGAGTACGTCTGGAAATCAACGTTTCAAGTTGCCCTACTTGTATTTCCAAGTTCTTTATAGATGCCTCCTGATTTTGCATCCTAGTTTCAGTTGATGATATGAACTTGGTCATTAGCTCCTCCATACTGGGCTTAGGTACATATCCTGGTTGTTGTTGTGGGTTCAACACGTTGTTTTGGTTGGACCATTGCAAATTTGGATGATTCCTCCATCCCGGGTTGTAAGTATTGGAGTATGGGTTAATGGGCTGCCTGTTTCCTACATAGTTAGCATGTAAATGGATTACCTGCATGGCATTCGATGCTTGGATGATTGCTTCCACATAAGTCACAAGTGATAACTTGAGCTTGCATCACTGTCATGCTCATGCTATCTATCTTTTTGTTCAATGCTTCCAACTGTGCCGAAAGAGCAGTGATGTTGTCAATTTGATGAACTCCACTCGGTTTCTTTGGCATATTCCTCTCCGATTGCCATTGATAGCTATTAGAAGCCATCTCTTCCAAGAGTTCATAAGCTGCTTCCGGTGTTTAACGCATAATGGACCTCCTGAGGCAGCAGCAATCATAGAACGGTTAGATGAAAATAAACCGTTATAAAAGGTTGTACCTGGAGCCAAATAGGAAGACCATGATGTGGGCATCTCCTAAGCAAGTCCTTGAAACGATCCCACACCTCATATAAAGTTTCAGGATCATATTGCCCAAACGTGGTGATATCGTTTCTCATCTTCGCAGTTTTGGAAGGGGGAAAATATTTAGACAAGAACGCTTGTGTCATCCCCTCCCAAGTGGTAATAGATCATGCATGTAAAGAATTTAACCATGCTTTAGCTTTATCTTTTAATGAAAAGGGAAATAACCGTAACCTGATGGCGTCGTCAGAAACGCCATTGTGTTTGAAGGTGTCACAAATCTCCAAGAAGTTGGAGATGTGAGCGTTTGGGTCATCAGTGGCTACTCCCCCAAACATCACTGAATGCTGGATCATCTGAATTATTGCCTGCTTTATCTCAAAATCGTTGACTTGAATACTTGGCCTCGTAATGCTTGTCAGTGATCCATGAAAAGCTGGTTGAGCAAAATCCATCATAGATCTTGGATTCGGTGCTTCATTATTCGCACCTCATTCTTGATTGTTATCCGCCATTGTTCGATCTTCCCTTATTTTCCTTTGACACGTTCGCTCAATTTCTGGGTCAAACGGCTCGAATGTGGGGTTGCTACTCCTTAGCATGTACCAAGAAGATGACTACCTGTAAAAATCAACCCAAAAGGAGAAACACGAATGTAGTAAACCCAACGGTCAAAAGTGACAAACAAACAAAACAAAAATAAATGGCTAAATTACAATTTACTAATCTCGTATGATATTATACAAATTAGTTCCCGGCAACGGCGCCAAAAACTTGATCGCTTTTATTTTAAACAATTAATTCCAGTGTAGCGATTTTAGACCGCAAGTGCACGGTGTCAAGTTTTAGTATAGTGATTTAAAAGAAGGGATTTCATACCCACATGGACTAACGTATAAGTACCAAATAAAATTAGCAAAATTATATTTAGCCTACGAAATAAATGGTTAAGTATCTAATTTAAACTAAAAAAATCAAAACTCAAAACTAAATCAACTCCTTTGAAGATGCGAAGGAATTCCACGTGAGAATTTTATCAAGATGTTGGTTCAATTGTGTTATCGTCAATGATTTGTTTGTAAGAATAATTACTACCCAATTAATTCTTAAGGTGACGGATTCTCTAATATAATCAATACACTTTCTCAAGATATATTGAAACTAATATTAAATTGAAACAAGTAACTCATGTTCACTTAAACCAATTTAATATTGAATAAATCTCAATGAAAACCGTTAACTTTAAATCTTTCAATTCAAAGTGATCACGTATGTGATTTAACCTCTCGATCTAAATCTTTAACATACTACATGAATTATTATAGCGTATTATAACTTTATCTCTCGATCTCAATTATAATTCACCAATTCAATCAAAGTTAGCAAGGCTTTGATAGCATTAAGATTATAATTCATGCACAAAAGTATTAATCCACTCAAACACATTCAAATCAATGACTCAATCACAATCTTCCCTAACCTTGATAAAATAAACTTAATTTATATTCAAATCAAACTAAAAAGATGTATAATTGTTTCTCAACCTCATAAACATCAATAAATTTGAAAATCAAAACAACTAAAGTTTAGAAGTACGATAACGTAGTAGTCGAATCCGTGCGTTGAACGTTACTTCTTCTCTTGCTTCATTCCTTGCACTTCAAAGGCTTTTTCTCTAAATTTGTATTGTTGTTGGAGGATGAAAGGAGGCTGTGTATGATATGATATTGGGTCTGATATTGGTCGCCTATTTCGTGCCCTAGGTCCCTTATTTATAGAAGAGGAGGTGGATGGAAGTGTTTCCAAATAGATCAAACTCAATCAAGTCTTTTTTTTTTCCTGAAAATTCTGTTGCTCGATCGATCGGTTCAATTATCTCGATCGATCGAGCACTTTAAACTCTCGGCCCTGACTTTTTCTGCCTCGCTCAATCGATCGAGCATAAACTGCCGATCGATCGAGCTTTCTTCAATCTCGCTTGTTAATTCTCTGCGATGCTCGATCGATCGAGCATAAGTTTCCGATCGATCGAGCTCTTCTTTTTCTTGTTGGCCAAAACTCTGTCTCCTTCGATCGATTGTGCTCCACTACCGATCGATCGGTCATGTCAGAATCCAAATTCTTCAATTATTGCCTCGGTTTCCATTTTCTTCCTTCTAGCTCAATTCTTCCACTTTCCATCTAGATTCGTGAAACAACCAATTAAATACCAAAAAGCGTAACATCATCCCGGAATCTACGATAATATATACATATCATTGCAAAAATACACGTAATATCAAACCCTATCGTAGAGAATGCTCAAATTTGGGACACTGTAGGCACAATCAAAGCAGCATCCAAAATTCAAACTCCCACATCTGATGGAGGCATGTACAACCTTAAAGTTAAACATGATCTACAAGCCATGTTTGCATCTTTGTCCAGGAAAGTCAAGGCACTAGAGTTGAAAAAGAGTGGTCAAATAAAATCTGTTCAGGAAATTGTGTACCATATTTGTGAAACAAGTTATCATACTACTAAAGACTGTCCTACATTGCCTTTCTTCAAAGAATGTCTCCATGAACAAGCCAATGGTTTGAACATCTTCAAGCGGTCAAACTCTGATCCATATTCTCAGACCTACAATCCAGGTTGGAGAAATCATTAAACAATCATGAACAGGGTAAATTTCCTTCCCAACCACATCTTAATTCAAAAGATCAACAAATTAGAACTTCTGGAAACCAACCAAATAGATCAAGTCAAATCGGTTATTACTCGTTACAGTGATAAAGTTGTTGAAAAGTCCATTCTTGAACCTTGTGAAGATGATGGTAAGCCACCTTCAAAGGGTAAAGAAGAGATTGAAACTATACCATGCGAAGAAGAGGTTTAAACAAAAGTGGTACCACCATTCCTCCATGCATTAAAAAATTCAAATAAATTAAATATGAATTATGATATTTATGAGATTTTCAAGCAAATAAAAGTCAACATTCCTTTATTAGATGCGAGAAAACAGGTACCAACTTATGCCAAATTTTTGAAAGACTTGTGCACCGTGAGAAGAAAACTGAATGTTAAAAAGAAAGCCTTTTTAAGCAGAACAAGTAAGTGTTATCATTCACAATAAATACTCTGAAATACCAAGACCCTGGTTGTTCTACAATTTCATGTATTATTGGTGAGCAAAAATTAAAAAAGCCATACTTGATCTTGGAGCTAGTGTCAACCTACTTCCATATTCAGTTCACCAAGAACTTAATCTGGACGAGTTAAACCTACTTCTGCAACGTTTTTTCTTGCTGACAGATCAATGAAAATGCCAAGAGGAATGTAGAAGATGTGTTGGCCCAAGTTGATAAATTCATATATCCTATGGATTTTATTGTCTTGGATACACAACCCGTTGAAGCATGTAATGCAATTCCTGTTATTTTGGGACGTCCATTTTTTAGCAACTTCTAATGCTTTAATAAATTGCAAGAATGGAATAATGAAACTATCATTTGGAAATAATTTGGAACATGAACCTCATGAAAAGGAAGATGACAATGAAAATGAAAATATAATTGAAACCTTTGTGGAAGAAAATATTGAAGATTGTGACCAATTAGATGCTTGTTCAATTAACACCGTGGAAGTAAATTTTGATATGTTCAACAATTCTCCTTCCTTTCGGGATCGGAGAACAAATCCAAAATCGAAGACATTGAACAAGTGGAAGGCAATAACAAAGATGAACTACCAACTTTGAAATAACAACCATTGCCAGACGAATTGAAATACGCATTTCTTGGAGAAGACCAAAATTACCCCGCGGTAATTTCCTCAAATCTTGCAAGCGACGAAGAAAGTAAATTAATTGAAGTACTTAAAAGACACATAATACAATCGGTCGGACTATAAAATATATAAATGGCATTAATCCATTAATATGCACACATAGGATTCATTTAAAAGAAAATGCAAAGATATCTAGGCAATCTCAAAGAAGACTAAAATCACATATGAAAGAAGTTGTTAAAATCAACGTTCTCGAAATACTTGATGTTGGAATTATCTACCCAGTTTTTGATAGTGTATGGGTAAGCCTAACACAAGTAGTTCCAAAAAGGTCAGGTAGCACCTTGATAAAAAAAATGATAAAGGAGAATTGTTGCCAAGTCGAGTCACATCTAGTTGGCGTATGTGTATTGATTATAGAAAATTGAACGACACTACTAGAAAAGATCGTTTTCCTGTACCATTTTTAGATCAAAGCTTGTAAAGAATAGCAGGTCATCCCTACTACTGCTTTCTTGATGGATATTCAGGTTATTACCAAATTCTCATTGCTCTCGAGACCAAGAAAAGACCAGATTCACATGTCATTTTGGAATATTTGCATTTAGAATGATGTCATTCGGATTATGTATACTCAAGCAACATTTCAAAGATGTACGCTATGCTTTTTTAATGACATGGTTGAAAATTGTTTAGAAGTTTTGTTTGGAAATTCATTCGATAATTGTCTTGAAGATTTATAAAATGTTTTAAAAAGATGTGAAGAAAAAGGTCTTATTTTAATTGGAAAAATGTCATCATATGGTTACTTATGGAATTGTGTTGGGAGATGTAGTGTCTTCTGATGGTATTGAAGTCGACAAAGAAAAAATTGATGTCATTGCTAATTTGCCCCCACCAAAAACAGTTAGGGAAGTTCGCTCATTTTTGGGACATTATGAATTTTATAGGAGGTTCGTTATGGATTTTAGCTTAATATCTAAACCTATTTGTAACATCTTAACAAAAGACACTACATTTGAGTGGACTCGACAATTCTAAGATGCTTTTGGTAAGATCGTCGGTCATTTAACTTCAGCTCATATCGTGCAACCTCCTAATTGGTCTGTACCTTTTGAAGTAATGTGTGATGAGATTGGTTATGCAGTTGGTGCTTTGTTAGGTCAAAGAAGAGACGGGAAACCTTATGTGATATATTATGCAAGTAGAACTTTAAACAGTACTCACATGAATTATTATACAACTGAAAAGAACTACTGTCTGTAATATTTGCATTAGGTAAATTCCTTTCCTATTTGATTGGGGCAACAACTGTAATTTGTACTGATCACTCTGCTGTGAGATATTTGTTAACCAAACAGGATGTCAAACCAAGATTGATAAGGTGGATTTTTTGTTGCTTCAAGAATTTGATATTGTTATATAGGACCAAAAAAGTGAAATGACAATGTGGTAGCTGATCAATTGTCAAGACTTGTAACATGACCATCTTGTGAAATCACGCCCATTAATGCTAATTTTCCCGATGAACAATAATTTTCTATTACTACTATACCTTTGTTTGCTAACTTAGTCAATTTTCTTGTAACAGGAAAAACGCCACCACATTGAAATTTTCAAGATAAAAGGAAATTTATGAAAGAGGTAAAAAAAAAATTTATTGGGATGACCCATATCTGATCAAGTATTGTACATCAAATTTTTCAGTGTTGCATACCTGACAATGAGGTAAGTATGTCATTAATTTTGTCACTCAGTGGCATGTGGGGGACATTTTTCTTCAAAGAAACAACTGCAAAAATCTTATAATGCGAATTTTATTGGCCTAGTTTGTACAAGGACGTACATTGACTATACAAAGCGTGTGAGAATTGTTGGGTGCAATTAAAAAAAACATGATGCATGTTAGGATCGGGTAGTAGTGTTTAGAGGTGGTGAATAAACACTATGCTAAATTCAAACTCTTTTCTTCAACGGATGATTTCAGCTGGATTAATAGATGAAATCTATTTCTCAATAAAATCTAAGCTCAACAGACCACATTTTAAGTTAGTGGGGAAACGATCAGTTTGAATTAGGAAGACCGGTCTGATGGCTAAAACACGAAGATTGTTGTAAGTAAATGAACAAGATGTGTTCTGGAAGTTCCAAGGCAATCACTTCTACGTCTCCCCTTCTTCTACTTAAGGAAGGATTCACTATGAGACTTTGAGTAATACAACAAGATGTACAACCCCGATTCAGCTGGATTTACCCACTACAAGACTGAAATTCCTAACGCTCAATCTGTTCAGACACACATCGTCTGACAATTACAACAAATTCACTCTTCTATCTTAGAACAATTACAAATGATAGAGTGAAAACACTTCTAGATCAAATGATCCTAAATTGATCAAATAGTATAATGAAACGTGCTTGAAATCTTTGAGCAGATTGACAAGATTAGCTCTTTGTTGATAATGATTCTGCTCGAATAAATGCTTGATGATAAAAAAATGTTAATCCTCTTGTGAGCATTTAAGTTGCATCCTTATATAGGTGTCTCTACCAACGTCAATATTTCTTTTTTTTTTGTGCAATTCAGAACTTTGACAGCTTCTGTACAGACTGCAGTCTTCTTTTTGATCACTGAGTGAAGACTTTCTTTTCTCGTATATTCTTTCGGTGGATTTGTTCTGTCTGTTCATCCTTTAAGGTAACTTCTATCAACGGTTGTAATAAATCTCTTTCAGGATTAAATACATCATTAAATACTTCAATATAGCTGTTGTTCTTCTAGTACATGTTTTCTAACATGTACCTCTGTCTTGATTCAATATCTCATATCCATGAACAAATTTATCAATCAACACATACTAGTTTCAACACATTATCATTATCCTAATTCATGATAATACTTGACTATGGACAATCTTTAAGTATAATACAATATTATTCTAATGACATTATTATATATTTATTCATATTATACAGATATTGGAATAATATCTAATAATGAATTGCCATTAATGAAAATCATATTACATTGTTTGCCAAAATAAATCATCTAATGAGTTGTCTTAGGGCATATCCCAACATCATGTTCCAACAAAATTGAGACAGAGTGTCATACCAGGCTCTTGGGGCTTGTTTAATTCCATAGACTGCTTTGTTCAATAGATATACATGATTTGGAAAAATTGTGATTAATAAACCTAGGAGGTTGTTAGATGTAGACTTCCTCCTGTAGCTCACCATTCAAGAATGCACTCTTTACATCCATTTGATAAACGTTGAAGTTCTTGAACGTAGCATAGGCGAGAAAAATTCTAATGGCTTCAAGTCTGGCAACTGGTGCAAAAGATTCATCAAAGTCTATCCCTTCTTCTTGTCTAAAACCTTGTGCAACCAGTCTGGCCTTATTTCTGACTACTACACAATTTGCATCGATCTTATTTCTGAACATCCATCTGGTTCCAATAACAAACTGATTGATCGGTATATGAGTTAGACTCCATACCAGATTTTGTTCGAATTGGTTGAGCTCTTCTTGCATAAGTTCTATCCAATTTGAATAAGTGAGAGCTTCATCAATATGTTTTGGCTCTAAATTTGAAATGAATGCAGTGTGAGTGAACTCATCCATCATCTGTCTTCTTGTTCTGATAGGGGCAGATGGATCTCCAATTACTAGCTCAGGTGGATGTTTCTTTGTCCAACAATAGCTTGGTCCAAGAGCATCTTGTCCTGCTTTAGATGGAATATTGATATCTCATTATTAGTTTGGAACAGAAGAAAAATATTTACTAAGTTTTACTAAATGTCATCCATTTTGAAAAAAATAAGAAGATTTTTTGGCTTTTTGTTATCGGCTATTGTGGGAATCTGATTTAACATACTGAAATAACCACGGAGTACAGTTATCTGCCACTTAACCGGCAAAATAAAATTAGAAAACTTGTACAAACAAAACAACAAAAATATAAAAAATTTAAGGATCTGAGAGTGAGACAACATCCTCTTGAAAGATTTTATTTTCTAAAAATGGCTTGAGTCTTTGTCCGTTAACTTTAAAAGCATTACCTTGTTTTAGGATTTTCAATGTCAAGAGCTCCATAGGGTACACTTGTTTTATAACAAATGTGCATGTCCACCTCGAACGTAATTTTTCAGGAAATATGTCAAGTTGAGAATTATAAAGCTAAACTTTTTGACCAATCTCCAAAGATTTTCTAAAAATTGTTTTTTCATGAAAAGATTTGATTTTTGCTTTATAAATCTTCTAATTCTCATATGCATCATTTCATATTTCATCAAGTTCATTAAGTTGTAATTTTCGTAATTTATATTCATATTTGAATTTAGAGTTTTAATTGTCCAATAAACTTTATTTTCAAGTTCCACAGGCAAATGCCAATACTTCCCATCCCTAACCTATAGGGAGACAACCCAATGAAGTTTTCAAAGCATTCTGGTATGCCCAAAGTGCATCATTAAGCCAAAGAGACCAATTTTTACGATTTGAATTAACTGTTTTTTTCCAAAATCCATTAGTTAGTTCCACTTGTCCTTTTGTCTGAGGATGATAAGGGGTAGCAACTCTGTGTGTAATTCCATATTTCTACATTAAAGAAATAAATGGTTTATTGATAAAGTGAGTTCCCCCATCACTTACAATGGCTCGGGGAATTCAAAATCTGCTGAAAGTATTTTTTTTCAAATATTTTAAGGCTATTTTGTAATAATTTGTTCGACATGGAATCGCCTCTTTCCATTTTGAAACATAATCAACTGCAACTAAAATGTAAAGAATCCAACAGATTGTGGAAAAGAGCCCGAAAGATTTCAATCTCAATTATAAGATTTAAAGGCATCATGTTTCTTTTGAAATTGCACCCAACTTTTGACAGTTCTCACACGCTTTGCATAGTGAATATACGTCGTTAACAAAGTAGGCCAATAAAATCCGCATTGTAAGATTTTTGCAGTTGTTTTCTTTGAAGAAAAATGTTCCTTACATGCCACGGAGTGACGAAATTTAATGACGCTACTTACCTCATTTTCTGGTATGCAAGATCTGGACAATACTTGAACAGATATGAGTCATCCCAATAAAAGTTTTGTACCTCTTTCATAATTTCCTTCTATCTTGAAAATTTCAATGGATGGCGTTTTTCCTGTTACAAGAAAATTAACTATGTTAGCAAATCAAGAGATAGTATTAATAGAAAAAATTGTTAATCGGAAAAATTATCATTAATGGGTGTGATTTCTCAAGATGGTCATGTTACAAGTCTTGACCAGTGATCGGTTACCACATTCTCATTTCCCCTTTTTGGTCCTTGATAACAATATAAATTCTTGAAGCAGTAAAATCCACCTTATCAATCTTGGCTTGGGATCCTGTTTGGTTGACAAATATGTCACATAAGAGTTATCACTAAAAATTACAGTTGTTGCCCCAATCAAATAGGAACGGAATTTATCTAATGCAAATACTACAGAAAGTAGTTCTTTTTCAGTTGTGAAATAATTCATTTGAGCACAATTTAAAGTTCTACTTGCGTAAAATATCACATAAGGTTTACATTCTCTTCTTTGACATATCACAACATCAATTGCATAATCACTTGCATCACATATTACATCGAAAGGTAAACCAATCAGGAGGTTGCATGATAGGAGCTGAAGTTAAATGATTGATGATCTTACCAAAAGCAACTTGGCATTGTTGAGTCCACTCAAATGCAGCATCTTTTGTTAAGAGGTTACAAATAGGTTTAGATATTAAGCTAAAATCCTTAATGAACCTCCTATAAAATCCAGCATGTCCCATAAATGAGCGAACTTTCCTAACTGTTTTCTGGTGGGGGCAAATTAGCAATGACATCAATTTTTGCTTTGTCGACATCAATACCATCAGATTATACTACATGTTCCAACACAATTCTAGAAGTAACAATATAATGACATTTTTCTCATTTTAAATAAGACCTTTTTCTTCACATTTTTTTTAAAACATTGTTTAAATTTTCACTACAATTATCGAATGAATTTCCAAACACTGTCAAATCATCCATGAAAACTTCTAAACAATTTTCAACCACGTTACTAAAACTGCTTAGCATACATCTTTGAAATGTTGTTGTAGCATTACATAATCCGAATGTCATCCTTCTAAATGTAAATGTTCCAAAAGGACATGTGAATGTTGTCTTTTCTTGATCTGCGGGACCAATGGGAATTTGGTAATAACATGAATATCCATCAAGAAAGCAGTACACTACGGATGACCTTCAACTCTTTCCAAGATTTGATCTAAAAATGGTAAAAGAAAATGATTTTTTTCTAGTAACATTGTTCAATTTTTTTATAATCAATACACGTACTCCAACTATATATTATTTGACTTGGAACTACTTGTGTTGGGCTTACCATACACTATCAGAGATTGGGTAGATAATTTCAACACCAAGTAATTCGAGAACCTCTGTTCTAACAACTTCTTTCATTTGTGGGTTTAATTTTCTTTGAGTTTGCCGACATGTTTTTGAATTTTCTTCTAAATGAATCCTATGTGTGTGTAGTAATGGATTAATGCCCTTTTTATATCTTTTAAAGTTCAACCGATTGTATTTTTGTCTTTCAAATACTTCAATTAATTTACCTTCTTCATCATTTGCAAGATTTGAGGAAATTACCACGTGGTAAGTTTGGTCCTCTCCAAGAAATGTGTATTTCAATTCTTCTGGCAATGGTTTAGTTCCAAAGTTACTGGTTTATCTTTGTTATTGTCTTCCACTTGTTCAATTTCTTCGATATTTGGTTTGTTCTACGATCCTAAAAAGAAGGAGAATTGTTGAAGTTATCAAAATTTTCTTCCACGTTAATTAAACAAGCATCTAATTGGTCACAAATACCCCATTCTTCAATATTTTCTTCCACAATGTGTCAAATATATTTTCATCTTCATTGTCATCTTCCTTTTGGTGTGGTTGTTTACATAAATTGAATACGCTAAGCTCCAATGTCATGTTTTCAAATTATAGTTTCATTATTCTATTCCTTCAATTTATTAAAGCAATAACAGTTGCTAGAAATGGACGTCCCAAAATAATAGGAATTGAATTACATGCTTCAACAGGTTGTGTATACAAAATAGTAAAATCTATAGGATATATGAATTTACCAACTTCGACCAACACATCTTCTACCATTCATGTTGATACTGTTAGCAAGCAAAATCGTTGCAGATGTAGGTTTTAACTCGCCCGTATTAAGTTCTTGGTAAACTGAATATGTAAGTAGGCTTACACTAGCTCCAAGATCAAGTAAGGCTTTTAAAATTTTTTGGTCACCAATAATACATGAAATTGTAGGACAACCAGGGTCTTTGTATTTCAGAGTATTATTATTTTGGATGATAGCATTTACTTGTTTGCTAAAAATGTTTTCTTTTTCACATTCAGTTTTCTTTTCACATTGCATAAATCTTTCAAAAATTTGGCATAAGATGGTACCTATTTATTACATCTAATAAAGGAATGTTGACTTTTATTTGCTTAAAAATCTCATAAATATCAAAGTTCTTGTTTAATGTTTTTGAATTTTTTAATGCATGGGGGAATGGTGGCATCACTTTGGTTTGAACCCCTTCTTCACATGATATAGTTTCAATCTCTTCTTTAACCTTTTAAGACGACTTACCATCATCTTCACAATGTTAAACGATGGACGTTTCAACAACTTTACCACTACGACAAGTAATAACCGATTTGACTTGATCTATTGGTTGGTTTACAGAATTTCCAATTTGTTGATTTTTGGATTACACCGTGGTTGTGAAGGAAATTTACCTTTGTCATGAATGTTTAATGCATATACAAATTTTACAAGAATATCTTTCAAATCTGTCATGGTTTGGACAGTTTGAGTATTGATATACTCTTGCTTTGCAATGAATGCATGCAATATTTCTTCAAAATTTCTTTTAGGTAGGGTAACATATGGTGCATAACCTTGCAAATTTGCTGATTTTGAAAATATGATTGTGAAGGTTGTGCGGTGTTATCATTCCTCAAACTAAAATTTGGATGATTTCTCCAACCTGGATTGTAGGTCTGAGAATATGGATAAGAGTTTTGCCTCTTGAAGGTGTTCAAAATATTGGCTTGTTCATGGAGACATTCTTTGAAGGAAGGCAATGTTGGACAATCTTTAGTAGATGATCACTTGTTTCACAAATATCACACACAAATTTCCTAAACAGATTTTATTTGACCATTCTTTTTTCAACTCTAGAAAGATGCAAATCTGGCTTGAAGACCGTGTTCATCTGTAAGGTTGTACATGCCTCCACCAGATGTGGGAGCTTGAATTTTTGTTGCTGATTCGATTTTTGTTGCTGATTCGATTGTGCCTACAGTGTCCCGATTTTGATCATTCTCAGTTAATGATTCTAGATATTCAATTGTCTCATTTGGATCTTTATCTTCAAATGTTCAGTTACAAATTAACTCAACCATTTGCCTATCTTTTGGTATTAAACCCTCATAAAATTGAGAAACTAGTCTCCATGCCTCAAAACTATGGTGTGGACAGGTATTAAGCAGCTCTTATAGCTATCCCAATATTGGTAAAAGTTTCCCCTTGTTTTTGTGTAAAAGTGATCATCTGTCTTTTGAAAGCATGTCCTGTGCGATGGGAAGAATTTTTGATAATTTTTCTTTTGAAAGAATGTCATGTGTGATGGGAAGAATTTTTTCAAAAATTGTTGTTGCATCTCATCCCAAGTTCGAATGATCCTGACCTAAGATTTTGTAGCCATGTTTTAGCTTTATCTTTTAAAGAAAAAGGAAAAAACTTAAGCCTGATGGTGTCCATGCTACAATTTAAGTCATTATAGGTCTTGCATACTCCTTTGAACTCTCGGAGATGAAGATAAGGATTTTCAGAGTCTAAGCCATGGAAATTAGGCAAGACTTGGATAATGCCAGGCTTAAAATATAAATGAGGAAAAACTAGACATGATGGTGCACTAGTTCTGGTTGGGTTAATGTGATCTCTCAATGTTCTCTTAAATCAAGATTTTTTTGAGGTTGATTGTTTTCTTCATTGTTTTGTGGATTTTCCAATTGGTTGATAGGTTATTCCATGTTTTGTGAGAATGGTTGGTTGTTACGACTAAAGTCTGCCACTAGAAGAGCATGTCCAAACACTAATGCAAATGACAAGAGAGAAAAAAAATTACTGCAAATGAAAAAAAGTTATCTTCTAAAAAAATAAAAAAAAACTTATAGACATGAATTTAAATTTTATACTTCCCCGGCAAGGGCGCCAAAAACTTGCTACAACTTTAATGTTGCGCACTCAAGTGCAGGTTGTTTGCAAGTAGTATAAAACGGAAGTCCGAATATCATATCAATGGGGAAGATAAAAAATTCACATTCCATAATATTTATGTAAATGATGAAATTTATAAGATGGTTGAGAATGTGTGACGTATTTCTAGAAATTGAAATATTCAAATTTAAATAAATGAGTTGAGATTAGAGAATCCACTCTTGATATTTTTAATAAAGTTAATATTTATTAAATTATTGGAGTCCATATATGGTTCTAATATATTTATTATTATCACTTATATTATATGCATCAACTTATAAATATTGTTAAATATTTATTGCGCTATTATTATGTATACAACAAATCAAGATAACCTCATTAAACAGTTGGTAACACCTAGCAAATATTTAAATGATACCAAACATTTGAGGTTACAAATAATAAGCAACAATAAATCAACACTCTCATACGTAAGTGGTGTATAATAACATATAACATATATAACACAATAAAAAATACATTTATACACTATATTACTATACAGAAGTGTAAATGTATGATTTTTAGCTTAAACCATTTCGCTAAGAATTTCTTAGTATGTTGAAAAGCAAATTCTAGACCTCAAAACAGTAATATGCATAAGTGTTAAGGTTAGTTTGGCTAAAAAAAATACAAAATTGTAATGAAGGAACAATCAGAACTCTAAAAAGTAAACATACATATTAGAAAAAGACGTCAGGAAAATTGTTGCATATATAAGGGCTACACAAGGGTCACTTTCATATAATCAGATTATATCGGATGAATAGAACTGTAATTATCTATATCATAATTTTATAATAGATAAATTATAATATACGTAATCAGGAATTGTATCCGCTCGGGTCTCAAAAATCATCGAAACGTATCGACAATTTTATGCGACCAACAAGGAGCTGGTAACCACTTTAAACGACTGGTAACACCTAACAAACATTTAAATGGTACCATAAATATAAGATATTAACACAATAACTAAGATAACCACTTTAAACGATTGGTAACGCCTAGCAAACATTTAAATGGTACCTTAAATGGAATAAATAAATAACAATAATGTGAAACTCTCACTTTCAAATGATAATTAAAGAAGAGATTAAATATTTATCATATCGAATACTCAATAAATCAAGGTTTCCGCAATAGACCTGCCGACATAATCGAGCAATGTTTATAAGGTATTGAGAATTTAAGAAAAAATATAACGTCTAGTATATATTACAATAAACAATGAAATTAACACTAAACATTGAATTTTTTTTAAACTTTATTACTGTACCAAGAGCTTCATCTTTTCATCTCAACTTGTTGAAATTAGTTCTTCATGATGGAATTGAAGAACTTGGAATATTTACTAAACATAATTTTTCAAGTGAAGAAAAATAGAATAAGTAGAGAAAATTATGAGATTAATTTTTATTTCTTATAATGAGGGATATCCTCTATGCATCAATACACACCTTTATTTATAGGCAAAATTAGGAAGGAAAGTTACAAATTGGGATAATATTTTATACAAATTATTGCCCACAACTCTTGACTTTTTGTATCATGCATTCATCTATCTTGAAACCCTGATTTGACCACGTATTTGATGAGATACGGTCCAAATACATAAGTATAGCCGAAAAGTTTTTCTTTGTTCCAGCTTTTATTTGTTGTAATGTTTTCTCCCAATTGTAAAATGAATTTCATTCTCTACTGTTGTTGGTATTGAAATTAGCTTTATACAGGTTCAAGAAGCACCTCAATCCAAGTTTTAAAACTTGAGTTATGATTTTTTATTGAACATGTAAAAACAACTAATTATTACTATAATACAACAATCACACTTTAACTACTAATAATATTACATTGATACAAATTATGGAATTTAGAAACTTAAAATGTAAAATGATATTTTAATCATTTAACAAGTGTACATTTTTAAGTATTCATCATACCCCAAGCATCATGAAGAACTAATGTCAACAAGTTGAGATGAAAAGGTGAGGCTCTTGGTGCGGCAATAAAGTAATAAAAAAACTAAATCAATGTTAAATGTCAAGTTATTTGTTTATTGTATTATATTATATGTTATATTTATTTTCTTGCTTAATTTTGTTACACCCTACTTATAAGTGGAGATTTCAATTTATTGTTATCTTTTAGCATATTAAATACTTTGTACCATATAGACGTTGCTCGATTACGCCGGCAGTTCTATTGTGGAAACCTTGATTTTTTATTGATTATTAGATACGATAAATGTTTAATTTATTCATTAAGTAAAACACCATCTGAAAGTGAGTTTTACATTATTGTTATTTATTTATGTCATTACGGTACCATTTAAATGTTTGTTAGGTGTTACCAGTCGTTTAAAGTGGTTACCTTAGTTATTATGTTATATTTAAGATATCATTTAAATGTTTGCTATATGTTATCAGTCGTTTAAAGTGGTTATATTATTTATTGTGTTATATATGCTATATATTATATTATACACCACTTATATGTGGAGGTTTTGATTTATTGTTGCTCATTTATTTGTAACCTCAAATGCTTGGTACCATTTAAATGCTTGCTAGGTGTTAACAACCATTTAAAGTGGTTATCTTGATTTGTTGTTTACATAATAATGGCACAATAAATATTTAACAATATTTATAAGTTGGTGTATATAGTCTAAGTGATATAAAACTAAATATATTGGAACCATTTATGGATTCCAACAATATTAATAAATATTAAATTTATTAAAAATATCAAGAGCGGATCATCTAATCTCAACTACTTTATTTGAATTTGAATTTTTAAATTTCTAGAAATACGTCACACATTCAACCATCTTCTAAATTTCATCATTAACATAAATATTATGGATATGTAATTTTTTTATCTTCCTTGTGGATACGATACTTGGATTTTCATTTTATACTAATTCAAAACAACCCGCACTCAACATTAAAGTTATATCATCTTTAATGAATGAATTTTCACATACGCATATGGCGTCATAAATGTACTGTTGTCGTGATGGGATCGTTAGGACCTCACACTTTCTGAGGGCTGTCATGCTGAAATTTGGGTTTTCTATGTGTTGGATAGAATGGATTATGCACTATTTAAGTTCAATCTAGATTTCAGTTACTGTTAATGGTTCCAAACGGAGTCGTTTCGGCCTTCTCGGGATCTTAGACAGGGTTGCCCTATATCCCCGTACTTGTTTCTTTTTTAACATTCTGAGAGATTATCTGCCCTCTTTCGTATAGATGTGCGACAAGGCTTATCGATGGGCCTTAAATGTGCTCGTTCAGCTCCTCCTCTCACTCACTTGTTTTTTGAGGATGATAGTTTGATAATTGGTAGGTCATATGATATTACTTGTGTCTCAATCCTCAAGATTCTTGCAAAATATGCCAGCGCCTCGGGCCAATCTATTAATGTTCAGAAGTCCTCGATCACATTTAGCTCGAATATATCTCAAATTCAGAAGACTCAAGTGTTTAACGTTCTGGGCATGCAACACAACAAATCTCATGACTCTTATTTAGGACTTCCAGCATTTGTTGGACGTAGCAAAAAATCTATTTTCGAGGGACTCAAACATCATGTATGGAGTAAACTTCAAGCTTGAAAACGAACATTATTCTCTGCAGCAAGCCGCGAAGTTCTTATTAACGCGGTGGCCCAAGGTATCCCAACATATGCAATGTCTACCTTTAAAATTCCTGTGACTATTTATAACTCCATTCAGAGTTTGATACTTTGTTTTTGCTGAGGAAATAAAACGGACAGCAAATGCATTCATTAGACATCAAGGGATAGACTGTTTGCTCCTAAGCATCGGGGTGGTATGGGTTTCCGGGAAATCCAAGCTTTTAACAGGCCATGTTAGACAAACAGCGTTGGCGCCTTCTTGCAAAGCCCAACTCACTCCTTTTCCAATTTTCAAAACATAATACTTCCCTTTTACTTTGCAAGCTGTCCCTGGTGTTAATTCATCTTATGTCTGGAGGAGTAATCTTTGGGGCATGGAACTTTTACAAAGAGGTATTTGTTGGTGCATTGGAGAGGGTCACAATGTGCAAGTTTTTCATGATCCCTGGCTGCTGGCCACACTCATTTCGGCCTAACACACAGCCTACTCCCTTTACTACTAATTTGACTGCCAAAGATTTACGCGCAAAATCAGGTACTTGGAACTGGTCATTAATTCGTAGTTGTTTATGGCTTACTGATCACAGTGAAATATTTAGTTCTTGTACTATTTGTGAGTGGTCATGATGTCTTAATTTGGCACTTCACTCCAAATGGATGATACTTAGTCAAGTCTGGATATGCTTTGGCTCGTCGTCAAGATGAATGCTCTAGTCTCTAGTGTTGAAGACTGATAGGCTTAGATTTTAAGTGTTTTTAGCTGTAATTTCTTTCCGTTTTTCGTACTTTTTCCTGGATGAAATTACGCTTTTTGGTATTTATTTGCTTGTTTCAAGAAAATAGGTCGGAAATGGAAGAAATGAGCTAAAATGAAGGAAACGGGTGAAATCGAGGCGAAAAGAGAAAAAAAAAAAGAAATCAGATTTTCAAAGTTTCGATCGATCGAGATTATTTCTCGATCGATCGAGTCGGGCAGAGAGTTCAGCACCAATTTTATCGAAGGGCCGATCGATCGAAATGAAAATCTCGATCGAGCGATCGAGGCAGAAACTTTTAAAGGCTGAAGTGAACAGTGTACCGATCGATCGAAAAATATTTTCGATCGATCGAGACGCGATTTGCTGAAAATCTTATTTTCCATATTTAACGTGATTTTCGGTGGTTTAAATGGGGAATCCCTTCCATACCATATCATATCATATCAGAGAGGGTTTAGAACCAAAATTCATCACCCAAGAACCCTAGTAGCCGTCGCCTAGAAGAAGGAGGTAAAGTCATCTTCCTCCGTTCTTCATCCAAGCTTGAGCGAGCCAATTCCGGAGTGCAAGGAAGGAGCAAGAGAAGAGATTACGGTGCATCGCACGGATTCGTTCCAGCATTTATCGTATTTCTAAACTCGGTTTATTTGATTTTCATTTTCATTGGATGTTTTTGAGGTTGAGAAACAATTAAACGTCTTATTGATTTGTTGAATTGAATCTAGTTTATTTTATCGAGTTTGATTTTAATTGTGTTTGATTTATTGATTCGAATGTGTTTGAGTGTATTGATATCTTATTGTTCATGAATTAAATGCTTATTAAGATCAAAGCCTAGCTAACTTTAATTTAATCTTGTGAGTTATAACCGAGATCGAGAGATAACGTTATAATACGCTACATTAATTCATGATGTATGTTTAAGATCGATATCGAGAGATAAAATCACATACGTGAGCACTTTGAATCGAGAGATTTAGAGTAACGAGGTTTTGAAGATTTAGGCAATATCAGATTAGTAAATAAGTGAACGAGAGTTACTTGTTCTAATTTGATATTAGTTTCTATACAGCTCGAGAGAGTGTATTGATTAACGAAAACCTTTCACCATAAGAATCAATTGTTTGGTAATTGCCTATTCAAACGAATCTTTAAAGATAACATAGTTGAACGAAGAGCAAAATAAATTTCTCGAGCGAAATTCCTTTGCATATCCGGAAACCATTCATTTTTATTTATTCTTATTTTATTTAGGTCCTTTAGTTATAAATTTGCAGTAGTTAATAATATAATTTTACTAGTTTTATTTGGTACTTATACGTTAGTCCCTGTGGATTCGACAACCTTTACTTTCATTTAACTATACTAAAACTTGACACCGTGCACTTGCGGTAAATAATCGCTTCACTGAGAATTTTCTGTTTAAAAATAAAGCGGTCAAGTTTTTGGCGCCGTTGCCGGGGACTAATCTGTATAATATCATACGAGATTAGTTAATTGTAATTTAGCCAATTTGTATTATTTCGTGTTTATTTTTCTTTTTCGTTTTAGTTAGTTGTTCTTGTTTTTTATTTTGTATTTTTGTTGTTGTCTCCTTTTGTCTGATCCAGTACAAGAACCATTCTTCTAGTGCATGCTCAGAAGAGAGGAGCCCATTCTCGAGCCATTTGATCCTGAAATATAGAGGACTTTACTTAGAAGACTACGAGAAGCTCGAGCAATGGCCGACAATAACGAAGCACAGAACCCGAGATCGATGATGGACTTTGCACAGCCAGCGTTTCATGGATCTTTATCCAATATTACTAGGCCGACAATCCAGGCAAATAATTTCGAGATCAAGCCTGCAATTATCCAAATGATACAGCACTCTGTAATGTTTGGGGGAGCTGCCACGGACGATCCAAACACTCACATCTCCAACTTCTTGGAGATCTGTGACACGTTTAAACATAATGGCGTCTCCGACGACGCCATCAGGTTAAGGCTCTTCCCTTTTTCATTGAGAGACAAAGCTAAATCTTGGTTAAATTTCTTACCTGCAGGATCAATTACAACATGGGAAGGGATGACAAAAGCTTTCTTATCAAACTTTCCTCCCTCCAAGACGGTAAATTTGCGGAACGATATCACTACGTTCGGGTAATTCGATCCCGAGAGTTTATACGAGGCGTGGGATCGTTTCAAAGATTTATTGAGGAGATGCCCACATCATGGTCTACCCATCTGGCTGCAGGTACAGACTTTTTACAATGGTTTGTTTTCTGCTAACCAATCAATGATAGATGCAGCATCTGGGGGATCGATCATGCGGAAGACACTGGAAGACGCGTATAACTTATTGGAGGAAATGGCGTCCAATAGCTATCAGTGGCAATCGGAAAGGAACACGCCACAGAAACCAATGAGAGTCCATCAAGTGGACGAGATTACTGCTATTTCGGCTCAGTTGGAAGCTATGAACCGGAAGATAGATAGCATGGGTGCAGCAGCGATGCAAGCTCAAACTATTTTCTGTGATTTATGTGGAGGCGGTCATCCGAGCATTGAGTGCCAGGCAGGTAACCAATTTAACCAATCTACTGAAGCTGTGAATTTCGTAGGAAATAGGCAGCAGAACAATCCATATTCAAACTCATATGACCCGGGATGGAGGAACCACCCAAATCTGAGGTGGTCAAATCAAGAAAATGTGTTGAATCCACAACCACAGTCGGGGTTCACACAAAAACCGAGTATGGAGGAGCTGATGGCAAAATTGATTTCGTCGACTGAGGTGAGGATGCAGAATCAGGATGCATCGATTAAGAACCTGGAAGTGCAGATAGGGCAGCTGGCCACGTTGATTTCTGGAAGGATGCAAGGTACACTCCCGAGTGATTCTGTGAAGAATCCAAAGGAGCAATCAAGTTAACAGACGAGGAGGTGACAGTCCAGCTTTAGACTATAAATTAAGAACTTTTTTTTCCTTCCTCGAGTTTTCGTTTTTAGTTCTTCATTTTAGTTTGGTTGTTTTTAGTTTGTTTTTAGATGTCCCGAGAATGAATCCGTGAAATTTTGTGCAGGTGTAAAAGCAAGAAAGATGTAGGCGAAGCAACCCGAGAGGAAAATTTTTTGAAAAATTTGATTTTTGGTATTCTGGTGATCTCGATGGATCGCCCGAAAATTTTAATGACCAAGAGGCTCATTGCCTCGATCGATCGAAAAATTTTCCCGATCGATCGATCGAGAGAAAATTTTGAAAAATAATAGGGCACCGAAGGGCAGTATGTGCAGCAACAAAATTATTTTTCCTCTCCTCTTCAGCAAAGAACCAAATCGCATCCTTTAATCTCTCATCCATTTTCTCTCCAATTTTCAAATTACTTCAAATCTTTGAAGTAAGAATTGTTCTGATGAGATTTTAATTGCAGATCTGAAGAATTGCAAGCTGAATTGGATAGAATTGCATCCAAAAAGAGAATTCCATGCCAAGCGCCAAATTCATCAAAGATCATATTTTTTCTTGGTAATTGGTTTTAAATTTCATATCTTTTGATCTTTTGGTGCAATTACTTTGTTGTAGTGAATTGGGTTAAGAAGAATCAAAGTTTGGGGGAATTGTTGTCGTGTTGCGGGGTGTTGCTATTACTGTATTTTGGGTGTGGTATTTTTGGTGCAGCTAAGCGAAATAATTGAGAACAACTTAGCAAGAAAATGGCTCCAAGAAAAAGGTCAAAGCAGGCAGAGGCTTCATAGAAGCAAAAGCAAGCGTAGGCCACCACTTCTGAGCAAGAGCATGACGAAAAGAAGTTTGTCAATGCCACAACAGCTGAGTTATATCCCAATTATCACAAGAAACCCATCAGTCGTGAAAGGGGCATGAGTATGGAAAAAATTGAATGTCCTGTCATTAGGGCAGTCAGGCGACGAGGGTGGTTTCAGTTTGTGCAAACACCGATGGATACTGTGGTTCCGCTGGTGAGGGAATTCTATACGCATCTCCGAGTTATCCAACCAGGGCACCTAGCAAATGTTTTTGTCCGAGGGAAGGATGTGTTGGTTGATCAAGCAGCAATCAATAATATTTACCGGATGCCATTCCTACACAACTGTGCGTACCAATCTTTCCGGAAGAGTATGATCAATTATGATGAGGTACTCGCAGTTATTGGCATGCCGGGAGTAGATTGGCAGTGGAATGATAAGGGAGAGTCGCAGGTGGTTCTCAAGAAGCATTTGACACCAGAGGCCCAAGCATGGTTCTCATTTTCGCCTCACGGGTCATTCCCTCGACCCACACTTCTGAGGTGACAAAGGACAGAGCGGCCCTGGTATTTGCCATTCTCACAGGGCAGGACGTGGATTTGGGCGAGATTATTAGTGATCACATCTATGAGTTCGGTAGCAGCCCACCTACCTCCGCACTACCGTTTCCATCTACCATCACTGCTTTATGCCAGAGATGCGGAGTGCAATGGGGGGAAGACGAGGAGTTACTTCCACCGAAGACCCCGATTGTTGTTGACGGTCCACCACCTCCTACAGGCCGAAGAAGGGCTGAGCCATGACCCTCGGACACTAGACATGCCGGAGCATCATCATCCTCTGCTGCAGAGCGTACACGCATCACTTTGGACTCCCTTCACCGGGATCTCCAAGACATTCGCCTGGAGCAGCAGAGCATCCATATCATGCAGCGGGACATACATAGCATGCAGAGAGCATTGCAGTTGGACCATGAGCAGGTAGCTCAGCGTCAGATGGAGTTCATGCACTACCAGAGTGCATGGAACACTGCCATGGCCCATGGCTTCCCACGATTCCAGTTCCCGCCAGAGCCACACTTCGCATCATATCAGCCGCATGCACCCCCACCTACTGAGTACCCACCATTTCCACCATACCAGGGTGAGCAGCATCACTACCCAGTCCCCCCTCCGGAGTATGATGAGGACGACGATCAGTGACGATCGTTGTCATGGTATGTGTTTTGCATGTACGCTTATTTGTCTTGTACATTGAGGGCAATGCACATATTAAGTTTGGGGGGGTTTTGTTTATTTTTGTGTATATTTGTAGTTTTTGCATTTCTGCTTCTTGTCTTGTTTCTTTTCTTGCATTACTGCACGTTTATGAGACTAATTCATCCTTGAGCACTATCAACAAATTTTTTTTTTTTAGAAAATGATCAATACTTGAGAAATGATGAGTTAGATTTGCAACGGTAATACATGATGAAATTAATCCCCTTCTAGATAGGAGTCATGGAAATATTTAACTTGTTTGTATATATCCTTTGTTGAGCATTATGTCAAAATTGAGGAATAGTTTGAGCACGTTTTGAGTCATGATTGAGTGAAGTATGTATTGAACAAAGTGAAAACTTGTGTTAACTATGATTAGTCTTGAACATCTTAGAAAACTCTACAATTTATTTGAAAGCATTTTGAGGCGAAATTTTATAATTAGGAACTTGACTTGGAGATGATTTAGGCGATATTTGGACCGTTTGTGCCTTTCAAGCTTACCTTGTTTACATCATTCCTTAGTGTCCCCTCTTGAGCCTTATTGAAAAAAAAAAGAATGGTATATGCATTGCATATAAGTAGACCCCCATTCGACATTTTTTGCTAACTCATTATACATACCTTGGATTGAGCCTAAATGAAAAATTGTATCCGTCCCTAAGGGAGTATAATGAATCTCATTCATTGCACTGAATTGTTATATGTAGATGAATTCATTGTGAAAAACAAAATGAATGAAAGAATGAGCAATAAGAAAAGACGTAGAGAAAAGCCTTGAAAAAAAAAATGAAAACATTCAAATAAGACCCAAAGAGGCCAAGGCTAGAAAAAGTTGAAGAGAAGCTCAATATTGTGCGAACAAGTTTGAACTGATTCTTTTATACTCTTTTCTTTGCATTCATCCTACCTTTTCTTTGGAGCCGACACCAAAAGGCCTAACACTATAAGCTTTTAAAGACCTTCTGATCCAAGTCTAGGGAATAATTACATTAGTGGAGAAGTGCTGGATAGTAGATTTGTAGAGTAATCCAAAGTAATCTTGACTTTGAGTTTCTATGGCACAGTTTGATCTTAAAAGATATGTATATAACTCATGTTTGACAATAGCACACACGCACGTTCCGATGTTGCGATGTATTGTTTAGCTTAGGAGAAAGCGCTTCCTGTTAAACTTTGAATGACTCTTATTGATGTGTAAGTAGGATTGCTGAGCTTTTACCTTGAGTTGTAAAGATGATTCATTCAAAGTATTAAGTTTGACTCTACTTTTTGAGCTTATTGCTTGCTCGAGGACGATCAAGTCTAAGTTTGGGGGAGTTGATAGGCTTAGATTTTAAGTGTTTTTAGCTGTAATTTCTTTCCGTTTTTCGTACTTTTTCCTGGATGAAATTACGCTTTTTGGTATTTATTTGCTTGTTTCAGGAAAATAGGTCGGAAATGGAAGAAATGAGCTAAAATGAAGGAAACGGGTGAATCGAGGCGAAAAAGAGCAAAAAATGAAGAAATCGGATTTTCAGAGTTTCGATCAATCGAGATTATTTCTCGATCGGTCGAGCCGGGCAGAGAGTTCAGCACCAATTTTATCGAAGGGCCGATCGATCGAAATGAAAATCTCGATCGATCGATCAAGGCAGAAACTTTTAAGGCTGAAGTGAAGAGTGCACCGATCGATCGAAAAATATTTTCGATCGATCGAGACGCGATTTGCTGAAAATCTTATTTTTCATATTTAACGTGATTTTCGGTGGTTTAAATGGGGAATCCCTTCCATACCATATCATATCATATCAGAGAGGGTTTAGAACCGAAATTCATCACCCAAGAACCCTAGTAGCCGTCGCCTAGAAGAAGGAGGTAAAGTCATCTTCCTCCGTTCTTCATCCAAGCTTGAGCGAGCCAATTCCGGAGTGCAAGGAAGGAGCAAGAGAAGAGATTACGGTGCATCGCACGGATTCGTTCCAGCATTTATCGTATTTCTAAACTAAGTTTATTTGATTTTCATTTTCATTGGATGTTTTTGAGGTTGAGAAAAAATTAAACGTCTTATTGATTTGTTTTGAATTGAATCTAGTTTATTTTATCGAGTTTGATTTTAATTGTGTTTGATTTATTGATTCGAATGTGTTTGAGTGTATTGATATCTTATTGTTCATGAATTAAATGCTTATTAAGATCAAAGCCTAGCTAACTTTAATTTAATCTTGTGAGTTATAACCGAGATCGAGAGATAACGTTATAATACGCTACATTAATTCATGATGTATGTTTAAGATTGAGATCGAGAGATAAAATCACATACGTGAGCACTTTGAATCGAGAGATTTAGAGTAACGAGGTTTTGAAGATTTAGGCAATATCAGATTAGTAAATAAGTGAACGAGAGTTACTTGTTCTAATTTGATATTAATTTCTATACAGCTCGAGAGAGTGTATTGAATAATAACGAAAACCTTTCACCATAAGAATCAATTGTTTGGTAATTGCCTATTCAAACGATCTTTAAAGATAACATAGTTGAAAGAAGAGCAAGATAAATTTCTCGAGCGAAATTCCTTTGCATATCCGGAAACCATTCATTTTTATTTATTCTTATTTTATTTAGGTCATTTATTTATAAATTTGCAGTAGTTAATATACCCTCTTTTTAATCGTAGGCTAAATATAATTTTACTAGTTTTATTTGGTACTTATACGTTAGTCCCTGTGGATTCGACAACCTTTACTTTCATTTAACTATACTAAAACTTGACACCGTGCACTTGCGGTAAAGAATCGCTTCACTGAGAATTTTATGTTTAAAAATAAAGCGGTCAAGTTTTTGGACCATTCTGATTCTGTAAAAATCTTCTCAAAACTGTGGCAACTCAAACTTCCTAATAAAATAAAGGTCCGTGCTTGAAGGGAAATTTATGATGCCCTCCCAAACTGTTTCAAGACGATGACTAAACGTGGATCATCTGTGTACTATGTGTCATTTGGCAATCATCTATGTTAACTCGATTTTTGGGTAGCGGGTTAATTTAGTTAACAATAATTCCTCCCTTACTGTGCTAGTGTAACACCTCTTTGATGATGGCTGGTCTCCCTTTACTTCTCCCACCTTCATCCCGACGGGGAACTTGATTTTTTGGTGGAAAGTGGAAGCTATAGCCCTGAATTCATTCATGGCGGGCCTTCCTAAAATGACGTTATAGGAAGACGGGGCCTCCACAATAGTGAAACAAGTTAAACGGGTCTTCCTGCTCTCCCCCTGGCCCATAGAAAGGGGTAGAATGATCTGCCCTAAGGGGTATACTGTATGTCCTTGCAAAACCAAAGAGAGGAGTAGATATTTGCTCAAGAGTATACTCACCTAACTCCATCTGCTGGAAAGCTTCCTGGAATAATACGTTTACAGAGCTTCCTGAATCCACAAAGACTCTTCCGATCTCATAGTTTGCGACGGTAGCCCTTATCACCAGGGCATCATTGTGAGGCGTTTGCACGCCTTCCACATCCTTAGGACCGAAGCTAATTATGACCTCTTCCTCAGCGTCGAAAACCCTTCCTACGCTCATCACTTCCCTCCTGCTCATAGCCTTTCGAGCCCTATTAGAATCACCATCAGTAGTTCCCCCTGAGATCATGTTGATAAAACCTCGGGGGAGCGGGTTATTCTTAGGTAGTTCCTGTTCTCCTCGGTTCTTTACTGGCCTCCATCCACGTGCCCTGCCCTGAAAGGAGCCGCGAAAATTAGTACGCCCATTTCTGCCCCTTCCTCGGTATGGACCTCGGCCCCTTTCTCGTGAAAGACCATAGGGAACGTTTGGACGAGATACTCCCTGACTGGACGGGGGATCATTCCGCATGGCTAGCTCCTGTCCACTATCCAGGTTACGACATTCTCGCATGCTGTGCCCAGCGATCTGATGGAACTCACAATACGTTTTTTCCGACCCCTTGCTCGGTTCGTCCTCAGTTCGCGGAGATTTGTGAGGGGCTTGCCCCTCACAAATCCGGACAGCTCCCTCTTTAGCAACCTTCAGGGGCGTAAACTGGGAGAAACGTCCGAGTCTCGCATCCTCCGCGGGCCTTTTTTCCTTCAGACCTGCCATGCCTGTCACCAGTTTGTGCACCTTCCTTTCTCTTGGTACTCTGGGCCTCTTCTACATTAATATATTTCTCAGCTCGTGTCAGGAGATCATCATAGGTAGGAGGAGGTCTTTTTATCAAAGAACGAAAAAACTCTCCTGCCTTCAAGCCCTGGGTGAATGCGCTGATCAAAATCTCTGCTGGGCAGGCAGGTACCTCAAGACTGACGACATTAAAGCGCCTAATGTATTCTCGAAGGGGTTCGCCCTCTGCCTGTCTCATTTCAAACAGGCTCAGCGAGGTTTTCTTATAACGCTTACTGCTGGTGAACTGGTGAAGGAAAGCCGAGCTAAACTCTGAGAAAGAGGTTATTGAAGAAGGTTCGAGTTGATTGAACCATTGCTGGGCTGATCTTACCAATGTCGTGACGAAAACCTTATACTTTAAGCGGTCTAAATAGCAATGCAACATGGCAGCGTTCTCAAATCTGCCCAAGTGCTCCTCCGGATCCGTGCTTCCGTCATACTCCCCAGCATTCGGGGGCCGGAAGTTATTTGGGAGCTTCTCCTCCACTATCTCCTGGGAGACAGGAATACCCTTTTTCAGAGCATAGTGACCTCCGATTCCCTTCTTCATCACTCTGACCTCCCTTCTTAACTCTTCCACCTCGCCTTCGAGGTTGAGGCCTCCTGCGGGTGGCGGGTGGGATGTGGCTACCTGTTCGGGCTGTTCATTTTCTCGAATACTCTCCCCCCGGCCGCTATCGGATTGATCCATGGCTCGTTTCATTGCTTTTTCCACCGTTATCGAGATGAGGCGTGTGAGTTGTTCGAAAGTCAGTGCTCCCACTGTTATACCTGCTATCGGTGGTGGCCCTTCTCGATTCACCGATGGTGCCCGTTGCTCATTATTTGTCTCCTGATTCGTTCTTCGTGTATTCACCATTTTTATCAACGTCTTATACTCACTTTCCCACAGACGGCGCCAATTGTTAACTCGATTTTTGGGTAGCGGGTTAATTTAGTTAACAATCTACTTTGTGACCTTTACTAGTTGAGTTCCGTGGATCTTCATTCGTGGATTTATGGCAATGGGTTTTCAAGTTTGGGGAAAACCAGCATTTGGTTGCTTTACCTATGATTTGCTGGAGCTTGTGGAAATCCCGTAATCAATTTGTATTTCATGAACGTGCTCACAATTATGATTTAATCTTACATCGTGCTATGACAACGTGGACTCTTTTTTTTCATGTCAATTACAAGATGCCTCTAGGTCTAGCCTCTTGCTTCTATCCCAAAATATAAGTTGGCGACCACTAGCTAATGTTGACGCCTCCCTTCCACCATCTGCTTTTGTTGTGGCATTGGAGTAGTCATTCACGACGAGTTTGGAGTGGTCCTTTTGACCCACACAAGGCAATACATTGGGATTTTTTCCCCAATTACTGCTGAACTGATTGCTAACGCTGTTCTTGCAAATTATGATTCTACATCTCGACATGCCGCTGGCTCTATCATTGCTTCGATCCATTTGGCTACTTGGAAGCTGATTTTCATTTTCATCATTGTAGAAGAACTGCAAATATGGTTGCTCATACATTTGCAGCTCATGTTGCTAACTGTGGCCCACTACATAGTAATTATGACTCTTGTCCCCTTTTCTAAGTCATGTTGTAACATCTGACATTTCGCTTCTTCGTTGAATGTCATATATCTTTGGGATAATTATATCTAACCCCCATCGACTTTGACATAATTACAGAAACCTCCCCTATGGTTTGAAAAATTACGGAAACCTCCACTGAAGTTAGGTTAAACACTACAGACAAGTCCTGCAATTAAAAAAGTTGACGGCCGTTACATAAACCACCCTTAATTTTTAATGAAAACCCCAAATTACCCCTAGTCAACTTTGACCTCTATTTGACCTAAATATTTGGAGGGGATGTCTTTATAATTATGGTATTTTATAGGGGGTGTGATCGTAATATGATCAATATTTTATTTTTCAAATATTATTACTTACTCAAACCTTTTTTATTTTCCTAATAATTTTAATTTTTTATCATCTTTATTCAATCTTGTAAAATATTAATATATACAAATAAAAATTCAAAATATATATATATATATATATATATATATATATACATCATTTAAAATATTTTGTTAGAAATAATGATGTGACTAGAAATAGACACATCTATTGCGTTTAATTGTCTACGATTTGGTATGTTTTGATGGATAAATTGATATATAATCGAATTTTGTGTAAATGTAGGTGGAATTGAAGAAAACGAACTAATAACGATGAACAAAAATCAAGAAAAGCATTGGAGATGATAAGGAATCAAAGTTGACCTAGAAAATGCTTAAAATGTAATTTTTGACAAGGGATCCATCGCCTCGGAAGAAGAAATCGATTGCCTTTGGACAGGAAGATCAGCAACAAAACTTCAGGATCAGCGATCGATCGCCTGGAAGATAGCGATTGATCGCCGAGAGGCAGAATTGAAAAAAATAAGCTGGCGATCGATCGCCAGAGGTGTCCGAGAAAAAAAGGATACTTTATTTTTTTTACCATCTTTGGGAGATTTTAATCTATCCTAGCACACCTCCTACCATATAGCTCAAAAATCAGCCTCCCAAACATGATTATTCAGACTTTAGACTTAGAGTAAAATTAATTTTCTCTCAACTTTTGAAGAACGCTTTGGAGAATCAAAACACGAAGACGGAATTGACGCACCGGAATCATATTTCTCTTTAGTAAATCTTTCGCTATCTTTATTTTCATGTTTTCTACACTCGTTTTTGTTGTTTTAATTTAGCTATGCTTGGCTAAAAAATTTTAATTCTTGGTTGATGGATACTTACCTTCGGATTTAATCACTTGTGAGAATTTTGGGTTGATTGTGTGATTTTAATTCAATTTCAATTTGTTTTTCAGATTATGATTGATATGATTGTTGTGTTTGATTGATAGATTGATCACCTAGTAATCATATACACAATCTAAAGCTAATTAAGAAGCAACTAAGATTGATAATTATCCGCTGTTGATGTTATTAAATTCTTAGGGAAAACGATTGGATAATTGATTCTGACGGCTGTAGTTTTTATTGATTAGATTCATCAAACTTACTAGTTTTGAAGCTATCATTGAATTAATCTTAACGGCTGTAGTTTTGGTTAATGATTTGATAAGAGTCGAATTTGAATGTTATTTTCTGTTTGACTACGATTAAGGTGAGGGAGGAATTAAATTCCCAATTGATGAATAAATGAATAAAAAATCAATTTTTTTGTTAATCAATGATCAAGTGAATAATTTCCAAAGGTAAAGTTGATCGAAAACCAAGAATTTCTTTCTAATCTTGATAATCTAGTAATTTCACTTTCTTTACTTTAATTAATTATAGTTAAGAATTGCAAAACCCCTGAATTTTATTACTTAATTTTTTCTTTTGTCAACATAAGAGAATACAATTCCCTATGTGATCGATCCCTACTTACACTGCTACATTAGTATTATATTGAGTGGGGTTAATTTGGGCGTACACGATAAACGCACACCAAATTTTGGCGCCATTGCCGGGGAAGGCGTTTACTTTTGTGTTAACTTTATTTTTATTTCTTTTTATACTCTTCTTGTTTGTTCATGAGTACATGTGATCCCTCAGATCAAGAAGACAACATTCAATATGATCCAGAGATCGAGAGGACACTACATAGGCAAAGAAGAGAAACTCGAAGACTATAAGAGGAAGAGAGGAACAACATGACCGCGACTCAAAGTTTACAATAATTGGCCAATCCAGATTTGAACCAACAACCTCTCTGCATTACTTTTCCTGCTCTTGCAACAAATGTTAATTTTGAATTAAAATCTGGACTAATACATTTGTTGCCTTCTTTTCATGGACTTGTAGGTGAGGATCCTCATATGAACTTAATGGAATTTCATGTGGTTTGCACCACCATGAAACCGACTGGGATTACCGATGAGCAAATTAAGCTGAGAGCATTTCCCTTCTTCTTAAAGGATGCTGCGAAGGACTGGCTATTCTACCTACCATCAGGCTCGATTACCACATGGAATGACTTGAAGAGGACTTTTCTTGAGAAATACTTTCCAGCATCGAGGGCTGCCAACATACGAAAGGCGATCTACAACATTAGACAATACACTGGAGAAAAACTTCACGAGTACTGGGAACGCTTCAAAAAGTTGTGTGCAAGTTGCCCACAACATCAGATAAGTGAACATCTACTCATTCAATACTTTTATGAAGGTTTGTTGTCTAGTGACAGGAATTTGGTAGATGCTGCGAGAGGTGGGGCTTTTGTGGATAAGAAACCGGAGGAGGCGAGAAATTTGATAGCAAACATTTCAGCCAACTCACATCAATTTGACAACTTTAGAGCTGATCTAGCTCAAAAGAAACAAGGGGGGTAAATGTATCTAATCTTGAGTAACAACTTATTAGCCTCACCTCTCTTCTTCATCAAATTGCATGAGGAAATGGACAGAATGTGAAGCCGAGTGGAATTTGTTTGGAGATGAGTCATACCATGGATGCATGTCCGTCACTTCAAGAGGCATCTACTGAGCAAGTTAATGCAGTGGGTGTATTTTTGGGCAACCACAACGCAAATATGACCCCTACTCGAACTCCTACAACCCGGGATGGAGAGACAACCCTAATCTGAGCTATGGACCACAATCGATGAATCATGTTCCACCTCAAGTGCCACAACATCCACCACCCTACAGACCACCATTTCAGAGGACACAACAGTCTAATTTCCCTTCTACTAGTGATAGATTAGAAAATATTATTCAAGATCTTGCTCATAATGTTACAAAATTTCAACAGGAAACAAGATCCAGCATTTAAACCTTAACACTCAAGTGGCTCAACTAGCCACCATACTCAATCGTGTGGAAGCTTGTGGATCGAACACCCTACCCTCCCAAATAGTGGTGTATCCAAGGGAGAATGCAAGTGCAGTCACAGTAAGTAGTGGCAAGGAATTGGAGATACCGGAGAAGACGGAGCCAAACCCGCCCAAGGATGATGAGGAGAAGGAAGCTGAAGTTGGACACAAAGCCACCGTGGAAAATGAGGTACCAAAAAGTAAGTTTTCTCCCTTGTCTGAGTATAAAGTTTCACCTCCTTTTCCCCAAGCATTAAAAGATAATATGAAAGAAGCTGGACTCAAAGGATTGTATGAAACTTTTCAACGGTGTGAGGTAAACATTCATTTGCTTGATGCTACTCAACAAGTGCCTCATTATGCAAAATTTTAAAAGATTTATGCACTGCGAAAAGAAATCATAGGTTGAAGGGATCCTATAAGATTGAATTGGGTGAAAATGTGTCCGCTGTCATCCAAAGAAAGATACCTACAAAGTGCAAGGATCCATGTATGTTCTCTATCCCATGCATAATTGGTAACACTTGTCTTGAAAAGGCCATGTTAGATTTTGGAGCATCGATTAATGTCATGTCATACTCTATGTGTGCTTCTTTGCAACTTGGTCCTTTGAACACTACTGGAGTAGTTATTCAATTAGCGGATAGGTCTAGTGCATATCCAAGGGGTGTGATTGAAGTGTGCTTGTGCAAGTGAATGAATTGGTATTTCCTGTAGATTTCTATGTCCTTGATATGGAGAACAGTGACAATAGTAGTCTCATTTTGTTAGGAATGCCATTTCTAAAAACTTTTAACCAATATAGATGTTCATAGTTGTACCTTTACTACGGAATTTGATGGCGAAATTGTTACTTACAATATTTATGATGCCAGCAAATATCCTTGCAATAATGATGACATTGTGTATTCTATTGATGTCATTGACTATTTGTCACATGAAGTTTTTGAGATTGTAGAGAGTGATGGACTAGAAGTCAATCTTACTATGGCTATGGATGGACAAGGAGAATGAAGAATTGCCTCTCTTTGATGAATTGAAAGATACTATAGCTAACTTGGATGATACACCTGAGCTATCTCAGTCAGGTAATGTTTTTTTGTGTCATTGCCTGTTTCTAACACTAGATTACTTCCATTAGTTTTACAGGTACCCACCATTGAGTTGAAACCACTGCCTAGCCATCTCAAGCATGTATTCCTTGGTGAAGGAGAAACATTGCGAGTAATCATCTCTAGCAAATTGCAGGATGATCAAGAGGAAGAACTTCTACATGTGCTCAATGAGCACAAGACTGCCATAGGATGGACCATTTCTAACATCAAGGGAATCAGTCACTCTACATGCATGCATCGAATCTTACTAGAAGAAGGAGGGAGCCCTATACGTCAACCTCAAAGGAAGCTTAACCCACCTATAATGGATGTAGTGAAGGAGGAGATTTTAAAGCTTTTAGTAGTGAGGTGATCTACCCCATCTCAGACAACCAATGGGTCAGTCCAGTTCAAGTTGTGCCAAAGAAGACTGGAATCACTATGATCAAGAACAAAGATGATGAGCTAGTTCCCACTCGTATTCAGAATGGGTGGAGAGTTTGTATCGACTATAGGAAGCTGACTAGAAAGAACCACTTTCCTCAACCCTTCATTGATCAAATGCTTAGAGGTCAGCTTGTCATTCCTACTATTATTTTCTTGATGGGTATTCTGGTTATTTTCAGATTGAAATTGCGCCGGAGAACCAAGAAAAGACAACTTTCACATGCCCTTTTGGTACATTCGCCTACCGATGCGTGCCCTTTAATGCCCCAGCCACGTTTCAATGGTGTATGGTTAGTATATTTCTGAGTTTATTGAATATATTTTTGTAAGGACCCTCGTGCCCTTAACCCATTATTAGTGTATTAATCCATGCCATTAGTGCATGTAATCAAACATGTAGGGGAAAAACACACTTATCACCATAGCAAATCATGCCAATAATAAAATTCTTTACATTATTCCATATAATGTCTAGTTTTCCACAACCAAGTCCACATACGTATCATGCACCATTATAATACACTAACATATTCTCAATTCATTTAGCAATTCAATAAATAATTGCGTGCAACTCATAAATGAAGAGAGAAAGGCCCTTGCCTTTTTATACATGCCATATACACATAATAGTGCTCACATGCGAGCATCAAATAGGTATGTGTGTATCAAATGAATAAAATACGGTGCTCAATACCGTCACTAGTATTTCGATCCCTGTAAGCACCTCCAATCCATAGCTCAAGCTCATCTCCAAGGCCATCGATGTACCTAATCACCTGCCCCAACAGAGACAGCCCCACACGGGGTGAGCATACCAAAATCCCAAATCCAATAATCACAATAATGCAATTCATAATTTACAAAAATGTAAATGCTATGAAACATAAAGATGCTCCCTGGATGGTATCATCCTCATCCGGGATTCTCTGTGCTGTCCCTGTTCTCAAAATAAGTGAAACCATCAAATTCCCAAATGCCAGGTAATCATTACATTGATTAACAAATCCATTTGCCACATACAGAATCATAATCAATAATACCAAATCATTAAACAATGATTACAAATATTCCATGTATCTCACTTATGGTTTCATCTTTCTATTTCATTGCTCGTTCTACAATAGCGGCATTTCATTCTCACGCATGCTCAACAGCAGTGGCGTCATAACCGATGTTCGCTCAAAGGCGACAACATCCCAGTCATTGCTCGTTCGAAAGCGACACCATATAATTCCCAATGCAACATATACATTTGTAGCAAATATCATAAACTGTGCATTTCAATATCCGTTTATTGCTAATACCATATACCATGCATTTCCATATACATTCATTACAATACAGTGTACCAAGCACTCAACATTTGCAATTATATTAAAGGGCTATGCTCGTACGTCATACGTACCTTATAATTCCGTAGTTCGAGTCTAACCTTGCCTGAGTTCCACGACCCGATGAGTTAAGTGCTACCATGCAAATAACTCTCAATTAAACATAGGCATGCAATCACGTGCCCAAGCATGTTCACAAATTCCAAACCTATGGTCCATCCATGACGATTACCAAAATAAAAGCCCCCCGGCTAAGCATGCATAATACCCAAAATATTCCATTTTATATGTTTAAAAGATAGCCAAAAACTCAACCGAGAATTCCGTTATAATAAACTTTGGCTCCAACCAATCCATTTAAAAGCATAGCATTCACATTGGAATGTAGACATTGCCCCGGAAATCGGTTAATTAAGCTCCGTTTCCAAAATCCGACATTTTTCCAAAATTTTGAAAAACAACAACATTTCTTGGGCGGCGATCGATCGCCGATTTTGTCGCGATCGATCGCCCCTGAACAGTGGGCAACATCGCCTCTTCGCGATCGATCGCGAGTCTCCGGGATCGATCGCCAACCCACTCGCGATCGATCGCCGAGAACTCGCGATCGATCACCCGCACTGTTCATCTTCACCAATTTTACAGCTGCTCGTCGCGATCGATCGGCCCTCCTCGCCGAGAGCTTCCATGGTGTTTTTCACACCCAAACTCAAAACCAACACCCCTAACTTCCTCAACACCTCCAATACACCATTTAAACTCAATAAAAACTCTAAAAACAACATTTTAGATTTTTAATCAAAACCCTCAAATCTCAAATCCAACCCAAAACACAATCATTTAGCACAAAACTATAATCAAATCGAAGCTAAAGGTGAGGAGAAGAAGATTAACAGCATTTCTTCAAGAAATCGGGCTCCCAAGACGAGCCCCCATCGATTTGTTCCCAAGAGAAAAGAGGGGAAGGGTTTGGGGTGAGGGAGAGAGGCGTGAGGGAGAGGAGAGGGGGAGAGATTCCGTATAATGACGGAATACCGAGTCCATTTGGTATATATAGCACCAAGGCTCCAAAATACCAATACCCCCACAACTACATCATGATTCATTAAAAATCATCTGTTTTCAAAAATCATCTCTCCGACTCAAATTCCATTGCCAGTACTAGTACAAAGTACTCTGGACCCCAGATTCCACCAAAAACCAAATTCCAAGGTTATCACCACGATGATAATATAATCTCATCCTCTGGATCCAACGACTCCAAATACCGGATTTAAAAATCCACGGGAGCCCCGATACCTCAATTAATTCATAATTGCCACAATTAAAATCCATAAAGGGTCGTAATCACTCCGGGATTAACATCAATAATTCACAGGCATCATAAGGTGTTCATGGATGATTTTACTTTCTACGGTAATTCATTCAAGGATTGTATAGCTAGTCTTACACTTGTGTTGAAAAGATGCATTGAGACTAACCTTGTTCTAAATTCTGAAAAATATCACTTTATGGTAGAATAAGGTATAGTATTGGGTCCTGTCGTTTCTGCTAATGGTATAGAGGTAGACAAAGCTAAAATTGATGTTATGCAGTCTTTACCTTATCCTACTTGTGTTCGGGATGTGTGTTCTTTTCTTGGACATGCAGGTTTTTATAGAAGGTACATCAAGGATTTCGCTAAGATAGCTACACCATTGTGCAAGCTACTACAAAAAGATGTCGCTTTTGAAATGGATCAAGCAACCAAGATAGCTTTTGATAGATTGAAGGAGTCATTGACCTCTACCCCCATCATCCAACCTCCCGACTAGAGTAAGCCTTTTGAGATAATGTGTGATGCTAGTGACTTTGCGGTTGTCGCTGTCTTAGGCCAAAGAGTGGGGAAGGCTTCAAATGCTATCTACTACGCATCCAAGACTTTGAATGATGCCCAACGGAACTATTCCACTACTGAGAAAGAACTTTTAGCAGTTGTCTGTGTTCTTGAAAAATTTAGATCTTATTTGCTTGGTACTAAAGTCATTGTATATTCTGATCATGCAGCTCTTCGCTACTTGATGACGAAGAAGGAGGCAAAACCAAGGCTTATTAGATGGATTTTACTCTTGAGTGAGTTTGACATATAAATCAAGGACAGAAGGGCATCGAGAATAAAGTAGCGGATCACCTAAGCCGTCTAGCTCATGTGGATGACAAGCTTTGTTTAAAGGAGAAATTCCCGGATGAGCAACTGGTAGCGTTTATCGCATACGCCCAAATTAACCCTCTCAAGTTAATAACAATTATGAATGCAGTAGCGTGAGTAAAGATCGATCCCACTGGGAAGTGAATATATTTTATGCTAACAAGTATCAAAATAGGGGGTTTTCGAATTTCTTTAACTATAACTAATTTAAACAAAAGCAAGCAAATCAATAGTTCATCAAGATTAAAAAGTAATTCTTGGTTTTTGGTCAACTTTACCTTTGGAAATTATTCACTTGATCATCAAATTACTAAACATATGAATTCATACAATTATTCATCAATTGAAAACTTAATTCCTCACTTACCTTAATCGTAGTCAAAAATAAAACAGCATTCAATTAATCTTTTATCAAATCTTTAACCAAAACTACAGCCGTTATCAATGATAGTTTCAAAACTAGTAAGTTTGAGGAATCTAATCAATAAAAACTACAGCCGTTAGAATTAATCATTCAATTATTTTTCCTAAGAATTTAATAACACCACCAGCAGGTAATATTCAATCTTAGTTGCTTCTTAATTAGCATTAGATATTGTATGTGATTACTAGGTGATCAATCTATCAATCAAACACAACAATAATAAGAATCATAATCTGAAAAACAAGTTGAAATTGAATTAAAAATTCAACAATCAAACCAAATTTTTCACAAGTATTTTTATTCCGAAGGCAAGTATCCCTCAACCAAGAATCAAAGTGTTTAGACTTGCATAACTAAATCTAAAACTAACAAAAATTGTATTAAAAACATCAAACAATCAATAGAAAAGAAAGTTACTAAAGTGAAGTACGATTCCGGCTTGTTGATTCCGTCTTCGTTCTTCGAGCGTCTTTACAAAAATTGAAGGAAAAATTATTCTAAAAATTAAAAAATATGTTCTAAGGTCTGAATCCTCTCCTTTAGAGACTGATTTTCGAGTTATAAAGCTAGGGAGGCTGATGGAGTATGGATGAATCCATGTGGAAAGGAAAGAAATCAAGTCTCCACACTTTCCAAAACTCAGCTGGCGATCGATCGCCATAAGGTAGCGATCGATCGCTAGCTTATTTTTTTCGGCGAAACTCTTTATGTGATCGATCGCCTCTTTTTCACCGATCGATCGCTTGGCTCCAGTGGGTTTTGGCAATCGATCGCCTCTTTTCTCGCGATCGATCCCTGCAGCGTAAATTTTGTTGCTCAACTTTCTGTCCAAAGGCGATCGATCGCCTCCTTCATGCGGTCGATCGCTTCAACTAAAATTACATTTTTAGCCTTTTTCTTGATCTACATTGAGTCCTTATTAGCTCCAAAGCTTTTCTTAGTCTTTATTCGCCTTAGTTAGCTCGATTTCTGCGATTCCACCTACAATTACACAAATATACGAATAGTAGCATATACATCATATTATCCATCAAAACATACCAAATCGTAACGCAATAGATGTGTCTATTTCTAGTCACATCAAACTCCCACATACTTACTCTTTACTTGACCTCGAGTAAATCAGACAAAACTAAAATATTTTTGTTGGCTCATAGCATCATAACAAACTAACTTATCTCCACTTTAACGCCTCAACAATTTTGAACATGCATAGTAATGAAAGGCGGTGAAAAGTTAACAATGGAACAAGTTCAATCCCTAAACATCTCATACTTAACAAAGTAGTGAACGTGTGTGTGGTCATAAACAAGTGTTATGTACAAATTATAGATCCAAAAGATGCAAATCCCCAATAGTTTAAGTCACACTAACACAAGTATAAGCTTACTTGCACACCCTTCTCCACTATCTTAGCCACTTTTCAAACACGAATCAAGTAAGTCTTTATTAGCTTGTAGCTTGGCCTAGGTATTGGCTTATGAAAGAAAGGAAAAGGATATATCAAACAAGAGAGTATGATAATATGTACACTAAAAGCTTCTCTTCTTGCTTGAATTTTTCAACAATTATTTCAACATTTTTCTTCTTTTGTGCCTTGGCTCCCATTGGAGTCATATTTTTATCTGTTTTCTCAAGGCATCCTTTTTTCTTTCATGCATTTCATTCTTTTCATAATGAAGCTCACAAACATTTCAATCATTGAATACTTAAGTGCATGTGAATGAAACACATCATACTCTCTTCAAAGGTATGGATATTATTCATATTTAGGCTCATTAGGGAAGGATGATAAGATAGTCAAAGAATGTCGAATGGGGGTATTTTGTATGCTTAGCATACAACAATTCTTTTGCATAAAGCTCAAAAAGAGTACTAGTGATTGATTTTCTTTACATGGTAGGCTTGAAAGGCTCAAACGCATCAAAGATTGCCTATATCACTTTCATATTTGCAAGTAGTCTAGACATACGCCTCAAAGAGCATGTAGTTAAGTTCTAGCATGTATTAGAGACTTCTTAAGACTATCACAAAATTTACACAATCTTCACTAAGTTATGCACACTTCACAAGTCATGACAATAATGTGCTCAAAATATTCAACTACTATGTTAAAACAAAATTTGCATTAGAGTTCAAAGTGTTCCAAGGTTAACAATTCACCTATGTTCAAAAGCATGCATGCCATCAATTAGGTTTCATCATGGGCTAGTGATTCTAAGCATGTATTCATTATTGACTATGAGCTCAAAACAATTTCAATTTTTTTTGATTTTTTTGTATTTTTATAATAAGAAAAACAATAACACGCCACTAATCCCTCCCCCATACTTAAATCTTATATTGTCCCCAATGTAAGGCAAAAATACAAGAAAAGAGAAAAGTCTAACTACTAAAGCAAAATATAAATAAAAGGGAGAAAGGAAACTAACTCCCCGTGGGTTGCCTCCCAAGCAGCGCCTCTGTTTAACGTCGGTGGCCCGACGCTAGTCCTTGTGATCAGTCGAAGTGAGGTGGATCCTCTAGAGCCACCTTGACGTTCACTTGTCCACCTTCCTCGTCTTGGACACCATCATAGTAATGCTTCAATCGGTGACCATTCACCTTGAATGTCTTAGTGGTGTCCAAACTTTGAATTTCCACTGCACCATGGGGATACACATTAGTAATGATATAAGGTCCATGGCATCTAGAACGAAGCTTACCTGGAAATAGGCGAAGGCGTGAATGGTAAAAGAGAACTTTCTGACCAACTTCAAAACTCCTTCTTGATATCATTTTGTCATGGAAGTCCTTGGTCTTGGCCTTGTAGATCCTTGCACTCTCATAGGCCTCATTCCCTATCTCTTCTAGTTCTTGCAATTGCAACTTCTGATGCAAGCCACTCTCATCATAGTTCATGTTGAAATGCTTCACAACCCAGTATGCTCTATGCTGCAACTCTACAGGAAGATGACATGACTCATCATACTTGATTCATATTTGCAAGTAGCAAAGATAGTGGAGACGAGTGTGCAAGTGAGCTTATACTTGTGTTGGTGTACAACTTGAGCTATTGTGGTTTTACATTGATTGGATCTATAATTTGTGGACGACACTTATTTATGACCACAAACGCACGTTCGCAGCTTTGTTGAGTATGGAATGCCTAGGATTGAACTTGTTCCATTGTTAACTTTTCACCGCCTGTCATTATTATGCATGCTTAAAATTGTTGAGACATTAAAGTGAGGCGAAGCTTGTTTGTTATAAATCTATGAGCCACAAAAAAAAAATTTGTAGTTTTGTATGATTTACTCGAGGTCGAGTAAAGTTTAAGTATGTGAGAGTTTGATATGACTAGAAATAGACACATCTATTGCGTTTAATTGTCTACGATTTGGTATGTTTTGATGGATAAATTGATATAATTACTACCTAATCGAATATTTGTGTGAATGTAGGTGAAATTGAAGAAATCGAGCTAATAACGATGAATAAAGATCAAGAAAAGCATTGGAGATGATAAGGAATCAAAGTAGACCAACAAAATGCTTAAAATGTAATTTTTGACAAGAGATCCATCGGAGCACATGACATCGGCGTTGATTCCAAAATAATTCAAAATCAACAAGGCTCATAATACAAAATTCAACGAAAAACCAGTCTATTTATTCTATAAAATAAAATGTCTTGCAACCGAAAATTTAAATTAACTAAAAGGTGACAAAACCTAATATAGAATTAAAATCGACGGAAGCCGAAAATAATAAGAAAATGTATCGACACTTGCAGCAGCAAATCACCAACCCCAAAATTTATGTTGTTCCTTATTTCAACATCATCGTCGATTTTATCTGGGGATGGGAGGTAAGAGATGTGTGTTTGGGGAAACACCGAGCAAATGAGAATCAAGCAAATGTGATAAAATATTTACACATAATGATAGTCAGAGGCCAAATGATAATCAGAGACCACCTATAGCTTATCAATCAATGATACTTCAATATACCTATAGGCAATAAGAAGACGGCTATTGTTCGATTAAGTATTCATGATAGGAGGTCACTGTGTCCATATGGTTAGTTAGGAGCTTAGACAGGAGAAAAGGTGTTTCAAAGCCCTAACATTATAGGGGTAGCGGCATATCGTACTAGATCTGTAACATATAGCATCATTAATAGAGTTAGCGACAAATATGTTTAAATAAGTACAATAAATTCTCAAAATTGGAGTGTACTTTTGGGCTAAATTTGAGTATAACTATTTTGTTTAATAGTTCATAAATTTTAGTTGCTTAGTAAAGCCGAGAACTGAATTTGAAACAAACAAATTGAACTCGAATTTCTACAAAGTCAAGTTCAATTTAAATTTATGCGTTGATCTCAAATATAAACTAAATAAAATAATGGCTTTTGGATTTCGATTGTCTAGATGCTCGAAATTGCATGTAGGTAGGTAGTCTAGATAAAATAAATAAAATAATGATTTTTTGCTGAATAAAAATATTTAAACAATTATTGCCACCAAAATACCAACACCACCCTCTCGAGGACTCCAATTGCATGTCGGTAGTCTAGTTTTTTTCTCTCTTACAAACATTACCTCAATGTATATGCTTGACGATACTCACATCACGCAGATGCGCGTACATATGCGGATGCATGAATGTGTCAATTTAAAAAAAATGAATGTGAGTACTGCTTAACACACACAAACACACATATATGCACATACATCATATTTAACAAACTTACATCACTATTATATTATTTATAAATTTACAATATGAAGTTATTAACAAATTTGGAGTTTACGTTTGAGGGTCCGATCCTAATGTGTTGTTTAATAATAATAAAGCAAACATTAATCAACATCACCATAGGGTCTCGAAAATGTTATATCCCAAGTACAACATACACGGGGCATGCCCCGGTAAATTTATTTTGTTTAAAAGCGACATAATATTACTCGGAATGAAAAACAAACATAACCTGAGCTCGCTCATCATGGAGCTCGGTTATCTCTCGATGCGTCACCGTAAGCATCGTCACCATGTCCTCATGTAAAGCCTGTCGTGTCTAAACAATGAAAGACATGACAGCCCCCACAAAGGGGGTCAGTACCTCAGTACGAGAAATAAATCATGTCAAATGACAAAGTATCATGCAATGCATACCATGTATGAATGCGATGTATGAATGGGTACAAGGAATCGAATATCAAGATACCAAAATCGGAGTCCAAAGGAAAGGTATCATCATTCAATATCAAGCTCGAGCAGAGGGTAACAGCACACACACTTTGCGCTAGGAGAATCATCCCGTGTTGTGCTCGTTATCCCTCGTGTCCAGGTCCGGTAGCAACGCGCGTGACTACAGTCGCTACTTATACTGCCTGTCATCGCCGTGCCCGTCGTCCCCGACACTCAGAGTAAATCAACTCAGTCCTCAACAAGGATACCAAAGGATTGGATCAATATGATATGCCCATGAATCATCTATGCATCATATGACATACGCAACTCAAAATGTCATGAATCTCATGTGAACGTATATACATATCATGTAATTCGATGCATATCAATTTATCATATAGTCACACAAGAATCATTTAGTGACAATTAAATCATATAATTCAATTAATGACATATAAGTCCATACATTAATATCATTACACATCTTTGCCAAACGTCATGATAAAACTCATTTCAACGTACCTCAGACCGAAACTAATCTACCGAGTTCTTCTCGAGTCACCCGGAGTCTATTAACCTGGTCATGTAAATTCCAAAATGACAATAAGTGTTCAAATAGTGCATTAAATCAAATCTAACTTATAAATATGACCCTCATTGATTTTATAACATTTGCAGCTTGACCCATTTTCAAAGAAAAATCACTATAAATTCATACGACATCAAAACGACTCGATTCTAGTGCTCAAAGTTCATAAACTAAAAATACTACATTTCATTTTTTATGATGTCAAGCTGGTTCAACCATATAAATGGGGTTTGAACACGAAAAACGCAGCATTTAAAAATCTGTTTTCCAGCCTGAGCGAATTTTTGTAAAATCGTCGTAACTTTTTCATTTAAAATCCGAATTGGGTGATTCCAGTGGAAAACTATTGCCAACTCGAAGTACTACAACTCTTATCTCTAGACATTTTATGAAATTCCTAGCCAAAAATGCTCAGGAACCCAAAGAATACACTGCATGTGCATTTTCGCCCACATGCAGGACACAGATTGAGCTCTTAAAGTATAAAATTCATAACTAATTGAAAATGAGTCCAAATTAAGTCCTCTTTTTTTTTTAAAATTCAATAGAATTCAAAGACCTAAAATTTCTGTTTGAAGACCGACATCAAATTCGGAATAAACATTTCCCAGAAAGTCGAATGCAGTTTGCATGCAACATGCATGGACATGCAAAGGCCAAAATGAGCACTGAAATTAAAATTGACATAACTCTTACTCCATAGACCAAAATTGGATGCTTATTTTTTTTAATGTATAAAATTGCAATATCTACAACATTGATTTGAATACCAACAACAAATTCGAAAGTATAATTTGTCAAAAGTTCAGAATTCTACACTGCATGTGCATTTTCAGCACATGCAGAGCCAAAACTGGCACTCTTTGGTAAAATGAGCATATCTCACTCATCTAAGTCCAAATTGCCTCAAATTTTAACCACATAAAGATGACTCCATTATCTATAACTTTTGTTTGGGACTCAAAGTCAGATTCGGAAGTTATGTTAGTCGAAAATTCGGAACTATCTACTGCATGCAACAACATTTTATGCTGAATCTTAAGACAACATGACTTTCACTTCTATTTTCATACCAAAATACTCAAAATAGACCCAACAACCATAATTTCTAAGATAAACACATAAAGATGATGATATACCTTCAAGGATTCCAAACACTCCCAACACCTTGAAGCTTCTCTTGATTCCTACACAATTTCTATGCTTGCATGCAAGATTGGAGCAAGCTTTGATGGTGGAAAAATGAGAGATGGGTTTCGAATTTTGGGGAAGAGAAGGGGGGAGGTTTGAGGAGAGAAGGTGAGAGGGGAAATCAGATTGTGATGTTTTAATAAAATAAGACAACACTCGTGCCAATTATAAGGGTGATGGGCGATGGGAACAAGGTGGGAAATGGGGTTGTTTAATCAATTTTTTATCCTACCATGTCCATGTGTTACAAGATGATGTTTGATGGTGTGTTTTGCATGGCTTGGCCGAATATTGCATGCCAATTTATAAAATTTTGATGTATTTTATTTTGGTTATAAATAAGGTGGTGTGATCCGGAACACCTCAATTCGAATTCTTTTAATCACCTGGGTTTACTAACTCGAGGTTAATCACATTTAATTAGTATCGGGGCCTTACACTTCTTCCCCTCTTAAAAGATTTCGTCCTCAAAATCAGAAAGATACGAATTCAAACTTAGATTATTTTTGTTCGATTACAGATACATCGGATATTCATAAGTACAAGGCATGGAATACCAAAGTGTATCTTCAAATAGATGTGGCCATTCTTGTCTCATTTTGGCCTCTAATTCCCTGGTCGACTCTTCCGTACCACGACGACTCCATTGCACCAAAACCAATGGAATGGTTTTATTTTGTAGTACTTCCTTGTTGAGCCTTAAACGCATGGTTGAGTTTAATGCTTAATTTATCTCCGAATTATTTATGAGTTTTGATGATCAACAAAACTTGCATTTGTTGTACTAATATGTCTACTTAGTGTACAGGGTTAGATTGATAAATTTGTTGGGAAGACCAATGGAAGAGAACCCATGTTATACAACAATATATGCGAGTTCATAGGACAAGCGGTGATTTTTGTCAAGGAATCTATTGAGCTTGGACGAGAAGGAATGACATCTATGAACAACCAATTTAAGTGTTCAACATGTGTGGGATGATTTTGGAATAATTTCTTATGATGGGATGAAGACCCACAAACCAATGGTCCGTTGGTGGGCAAATTCGTATAGAAGCCAATTGGAGCACAGTGCAATGTTTTGATTATATCTCTTGGCTCGATGCTCCGAATAATGTGAATCCAAAGAGGTTGAAAAGACAACTCAATATGCTAGATTTAATATTCAAACATCTCAGTCCAATTCGGATTGCATCATGGAGCAAAATGGCAAGGAAGTCATAACAAGTGCAGATTGTAGCAAGGTTTGAGCGGCTGTAGCATTTTGGGCGTAGCTTCTTCATAACTTAATGAAATGCAATGAACGTTTGTCCACACTTAGATAAGAGGAAGATCTACAACTTTCATGTTTACCACGTTTCCCAGAAATGAGCTTAGAATGGTCGAATAGTGCAAAGTTTGAGAGTATTGAAATCTGGCAGATCACCTCAGGCGATCCGGGCCATCACCTCAGGCGATCCGAGCCATGCGTGCACGCTGCGCGCACCATCGACCCAGGTGATGGCACACTGCGCGCCAGGCGATCCAGATCGCCCCAGGCAATGGCATGGTGGCCCCAGGTGATCCAGAATTGATCCTACGGCAAATTTTCAACGGGCGATCGCCCGAGGCGATGGGGACATCGCCTGAGGCGATCTGGGCCAGATTTGAACGTTAGAACGTGGCGATGGTGATCGCCCAAGGCGATCGAGGAGTGATTCAAGCCTTGAGTGTAGCAACGGATAGTAGGAGCCTTGGGGGCCTTCTACACTATAAATATGGATGCTTTGGAGCATTTTGAAGACAAGAAACAAGCCTACAAACTTCTACAAAGCTTTGATCATTCAAAATTCAAATAGCATTGCAATCTCCATACATTGTTGTTGTATTTGAGCTTGTAATTCATTCTTTTTGTTAGAGTCTTGTTACCTTCGTGTGAGTACACCGTGAAGGTGTTTTGTTGAGTTTATTGTAAAGGTCCTCCAACACCAAAGCAAGTTGGAAATTGTAAAGTCGCCAACAAGTAAAGTTGGTGCATGTGTTGTGGCTATCCTTGGAGCCCTTAAAGCCAAGAAGACTTGTGAAGTGTGTTGGTAGCTCGTGAAGAGCTTTGTGTACTCGTGAAGAGTATTGTGCTCGGGAAGAGCTTTGTAAACTCGGGAAGAGTTGGGTTGTGGCTAACTTGGAGCCCTCAAGGCCAAGATCATTTATTCTAGTGGAACCTCGGTTGGAGGTTATCTAACCGGGAAGAGGAGACGTAGGCGATTCATCGCCGAACTTCTATAACAAATATCCTTGTCATTTACCGCTTTATTTCTTTACGTATTTATTTATTTGTTTACTTCTTATTTTATTTTATTTATCGATTGACTTAAGCCTTCCGCAAGCGCAAACTCTTTTAGTTTTGTAAACTCATTTTAAAACGCTAAAGTAGCCAAGGAATCTCATTCACCCCCCCTCTTCGATTCCAACATTCCTCCTTCTGTTCAAAATCTTGATAGGTTGTTCAACATAGGACAACGAACTGTCTACTTCAATCTCCTCTGGCTGTAGAATGTGAGATGGATCTGGTTCATACTTCCTTAGCATGGATACATGAAACACATCATGAATTAATGATAATTGATGTGGCAATGCTAAACGGTATGCCAACGAACCAATCCTCTCTAGAATCTGATAAGGGCCAATGTATCGAGGTGGCAATTTCCCTCGACGCCCCAAAACGCATTGTTCCACGAAAAGGCGATACTTTGAGAAAAACTCAATCCCCAACTTGGAATTCCAATGGTCTCCTTTGTTTGTTGGCATAACTGGCTTGCCTGTCTTGAGATGCCTTAATACGCTTGCGGACAATTCTATTTTTCCTTGCATCTCATCAACAAATTCGGGCTGAGCCAATTGCTTTTCTCCAATTTCATCCCAACATATCGGTGTTCGGCATTTCTTGCCATATAAACCCTCAAATGGAGCCATCCCGATAGTTGTTTGGAAAATGTTATTGTAGGAGAATTCCACTAATGGTAGTGATTCTTGCCAATTTCGACCAAAATCCATCACTACAGAACGCAGCATATCTTCTAATAACTGAATAGTTCTTTTAGTTTGTCCGTCTGTCTGTGGATGGTAGGCAGTACTCATCGCCAATCTGGTACCCATGGCACTTTGGAAACTACTCCAAAACTTGGATACAAATCTCAGATCTCTGTCAGAAACAATAGAAACTGGAACTCCATGCATCCGAACTACATTATCCACATATAGTCCTGCCATTTTCTTGTAGGAGTAGGTACGATCAAAGGGAATAAAGTGTGAAGCCTTGGACAATCGGTCAACTATAACCCAAATTGCATCACACCCTCTGTTTGATCGGGGTAAATGGGTCACGAAATCCATCGCAATATGCTCCCATTCAATTGGGGTAACTCCAAACTCTGAAGTAAACCACCATGTCCCATTCTCTCTGACTTGACTTGTTGACAAGTCAAACATTTCGACACAAAATCAGCAATATCTCTCTTCATACCTTTCCACCAGAAATGTGGTCTCAAATTATGGTACATTTTTCGGCTTCCTAGATGGACACTAAAATGACTACATTGAGCTTCTTGGAATAGAGCCTCTTTTAATTCCACTAACCTTGTATCCATTTGTAACCAACCTCCTAATGATATGCTAAATCTCGTAGGATGATTTGTCATTACCAGCTCTTTTAGGTGGTGTATAAAAGGATCCGTCTCTTGAGCTTTTCTGATCCTCGAGATAATTTGTGGCTCAATTTGTAAAGCAGGCACAATAAAATAATCTTGTTGTGGTTGATATGTCCATCCTGAAGTGCACAACTCATCATAATTTTGCCATATATGAATGGATGCTATCATGGCATTTTGCACTTTCCGACTCAACACATCTGCCACCTGATTCATCTTTCCTGGTTGATACTGTATTTCACAGTCAAAATCTTTTAGAAGGTCCAACCATCTTCTCTACCTCATGTTTAACTACGATTGAGTGAATATATACTTCAAACTCTTCTGGTCAGAGTAGATAATGAATTGCTCCCCATAAAGGTAATGGCGCCATATCTTCAAAGTAAAAATGATGGCGGCCAACTTAAGGTCATGAACAGGATATTGTGTCTCATGAGGTTTTAATTGTCTTGACGCGTAAGCGATCACCTTACCTTGTTGCATGAGTACACAACCCAATCCTTTAATTGATGCATCTGCACAAACTACAAATCCACCTGATCCAGATGGCAAAGCCAATACTGGGGCTGTAGTCAGTTTCTGCTTCAACTCTTGAAAACTACTTTCACAATCATCTGACCAGATGAAACTGGTAACGTTTATCGCGTACGCCCAAATTAACCCTCTCAAGTTAACAACAGTAAATATGTAGTAGCGTGAGTAGGGATCGATCCCACAGGGAAGTGAATACTTTTGTACTAACAAGTATCAAATTGGGGGGGGGGGGGGGGGGGGGGGGGGGGGGGGGTTGTCAAATTTTCTTTAACTATGACTAAATTAAACGAAAGCAAACAATGAACTAGTTTATCAAGATTCAAAAGCGATTCTTTGTTTTCGGTCAACTTTACCTTTGGAAATCATTCACTTGATCATCAAATTACTAAACATGTGAATTCATTCAATTATTCATCAATTGAAATCTTAATTCCTACTTACCTAAATCGTGGTCAAAGAGAAAACAACATTCAATTCGACTCTATTCAAATATTTAATCAAAACTACACCCGTTAAGATTAAATCAATGATATTCTCAAAGCTAGTAAGATTGATGAATCTAATCAATAAAAACTACAGCCGTTAGAATTAATTATCCAATCGTTTTTTCTAAGAATTTAATAACACCAACAGCAGGTAATTATCAATCTTAGTTGCTTCTCAATTAGCATTAGAAAGTGTAAGTGATTACTAGGTGATCCATCTATCAATCAAATACAACAATCATAAGAATCATAATCTGAAAAACAAATTGAAATTGAATTAAAAATTCAACAATCAAACAAAAATTTTCACAAGTCTTTCTATTCCAAAGGCAAGTATCCCTCAACCAAGAATCAAGGTGTTTAGCCTTGCATAATTAAGTCTAAAACTAACAAAAATTGTATTAAAAACATCAAACAATCAATAGAAAAGAAAGTTACTAAAGCGAAGCACGATTCCGGCTTGTTGATTCCGTCTTCGTTCTTCGAGCGTCTTTACAAAAATCGAAAGAAAAATTATTCTAAAAAATTGAAAAATCTGTTCTAAGCTCTCAATTATCTCTTAAAGTTGATAATTTTCGAGTAACAAGTGGTATGGAGGCTGATGGGTAGGTTAGATTTTATCTAGGAAGGAAAGAAATCAAGTTCCCAATATTTCCAAAATACCGCTGGCGATCGATCGCTAGCTATTTTTTTTCGGCGATTTTCTTCAGGCGATCGATCACCACTTTTCTCGCGATCGATCGCTTGGCTCCAGTGGACTTTGGCGATCGGTCGCCTCTTTCTCGCGATCGATCGCCTCTTCGTAAATTTTGTCGCTCAACTTTCTGTCCATAGGCGATCGATTGCCTCCTTCATGCGGTCGATCGCCTCTGCTAAAATTACATTTTTAGCCTTTTTCTTGATCTACATTGAGTCTTTGTTAGCTCCAAAGCTTTTCTTGATCTTTATTCACCTTAGTTAGCTCGATTTCTTCGATTCCACCTACAATTACACAAATATACGATTAGGTAGCATATGTATCAAATTATCCATCAAAACATATCAAATCGTACACAATTAAACGCAATAGATGTGTCTATTTCTAGTCACATCAGAAACTATGATTTTTCTTGGTCAACTGGGTGATAGTCTTGGCTATTTGAGAGAATCTCTCAATAAAACTCTTGTAATAGCCTGCTAGACCCATAAAACCCCGAATCTCCGGCATAGTTGTTGGTCTTGGCCAATTTAATACCGCTTCCACTTTACTTGGGTCTACAGAAACTCCTTGGGCAGATATCACATGTCCCAAAAACATGACTCAATCCAGCCAAAATTCACATTTCGATAGTTTTGCATACAATTGAGCTTTACGAAGAGTCTGGAGCACTAACCGTAAGTGTTCTTTGTGGTCTTTCTTTGTTTTGAGTATACCAAGGTATCATCAATGAATACAATAACAAATCGATCCAAGAAATTTCTGAATACTCTATTCATCATATCCATAAATACAGCTAGTGCGTTTGTCAGGCCAAAAGGCATTACCAGAAATTCAAAATGTCCATATCTGGTTCAAACACCATCTTCAGAATATCCTCCTACCGTACTCGAAGTTGATGATAGCCTGATCGTAAATCAATTTTTGAATAGACCGAAGTTCCTTGAAGTTGGTCAAACAAATCATCGATTCTGGGTAACGGATATTTATTCTTGACAATAACACGATTAAGCTGTCTGTAATCGATACACATTCTCATGGTACTATCTTTCTTTTTTACAAAAAGTACATGTGCTCCCCAAGGTGACATACTCGGTCGTATATAACCTTTGTCAAGAAGTTCTTGCAGTTGCTCTTTCAATTCTTTGAGTTCTGCTGGTGCCATTCTATAAGGTGCTTTGAAAATTGGTGCGGTACCAGACATCAACTCAATGCTGAAATCAATCTCCCTCTCCGATGGAAAACCCGGAATTTCATCTGGAAATATATCGGCAAACTCCCTTACCACTGGGATGTCTGATAATTGTGGCTCTTTCTTTGTAACATCGATCGCATAAATGATATATCCCTCATTTCCTAAAAATAACAATCTGAACATTTCCATTGCTGATACCAACAGTATTTTAATTTGCGATCCTTAGCTATGGAAATTCCATAGGTCGAAATTGAACCACACCCTTAAAACAATCAACAGTAGCTCGATAATTTGTGAGAGTATCCATACCAATAATACAATCGAAGTCGTTCATAGGTAAAACCATCAAATTGGTAATCATAATACTTTCTTCAAACTGAAGTATGCAGTTTAGCACAATATAGCTAGATAGAATAATCCTACCAGCTGGTGTAGATACAATAGAAGTTTCATGCGGTGATACAGTTTCTAGATTATGCTCATCGACAAATCTGAATGAAATGAATGAATGCGATGCTCCTGTATCAAACAAGACTCGTGCAGTAATACCAAAAATAATACAGTTACTTGCAATCACACCTCCATGCGCCTCTCTGGCTTGATCCTCGGTCAAAGCATAAACTCGTGCTTGCCGGGGACCTGTAAAAGTAGACGGAGCAACATCCCTAACTTACGGGTAGCTGGACTGCTGATACGACTGTGCAGGTCTAAACTGAGAACTGAAATTGCCCTTAGCATGAGGCCTCGCCTGCTGTAGCTGCATTGGTCCTTTGTTATGTAACGGACATGATCGTGCATAATGTCATGTCTGCCCACAACTGTGACAAGTTCCTTTCACTCCTAAACACTGGTCAGTGGGGTGTTTGCCTCCACAAAATGTGCAAGGAACACCAGAAGGCGGTACTCCTCCAGAACCCCACGAACCACTGGAGCTTGATGGGTTGGATCTAAGTTTCTTGAACTTCTTACCCTTTGACTTGAAACTTTGTTGCTTATGAAACCGATGTGGCCTTGTCTGCTGCTAGAGCGGTGGAGAATGCTGCTGAAAAGGACCCAAGGGAGAAGACATAGTTCCCTGAGGTTACTGTGGCATAAACTGAACGTCTCCCCTCTCAATCCAACCTCAGACCTCTTGGCTCTCTCAACCGCCTCAGGATATGTAGTAATATCCCCAGAAGTCACAAAAGTATAGATGGAAGGATGCATTCCATCTACAAATCTAGTATACATCGCTCTGGAATTAGTCACAACATAAGGCACATAGCTTAAAAGTGCCGAAAATTGCGAAGCATACTCGGCCACAGACAAATTTCCTTGAATCAGATTGTTGAATCCAACTTCCTTCGCAGTATAGTAGGACGGAGGGGAATACTGTTCTAAGAATTTCATTTGGAAAACCTCCCAAGTAATAGTAAATCCAGCCTCAATCAACCCTTTTCTAGCTGCTTCCCACCAAAGTTGAGCTCTATCCTTCAATTGATATACTGCTAGCTTCAATCGAATGGATGGTGCGTAATTAACAAGGTCAAATAAATACTCCATTTCGCGGATCCACGATTCAACTCTTTCTCCAGAGTCAATGCCATTGAATCTCGATGGACGCATATTTTGGAAACGGGCTACGACCGACTCCATATCCAACTCTTGAACCTGTTGCATTATGGTAGCGCTTATCGTGTACGCCCAAATTAACCCTTCTTCAGTTAATAACAAAAATATGCAGTAGTGGAAGTAGGGATCGATCTCACAGGGAAGGTAAATTTATTTCGTGCCAAAAACGAATAGTAACAAGGGGGATTTAGGATGAATGATTACTACTAAGCAAATTCTATAATTAAACTAATTAACGAGATTAACTAAGATGATTTAAACTTATGAGAGTGAAGCGATTCTTGGTTTCCAGGTAACCGTACTTTTGGAAAATTATCTTTTAGTCATCAAATCAAAACATTCGAATTCTTTCAATTATCTATCGATTGGAAATTCAATTCCTACTCATCTTATTCGTAGTCAAAGAGAAAACAGCATTCAATTCAACCCTTACCAAATCTCTAATCACCACTACAGCCGTTAATGATTAAATCAATGTTAGTTTCAAAAACTAATGAGTTCGATAAATCTAATCAATCAAAACTACAGTCGTTAAAATTGATTACTCAACCGTTTCTCCTAAGAATTCAATAACACCTACAGCCGGTTAATTACTGATCTTAGTTGTTTCTTAACAAACTATCGATTATGCAATTGAATATTAGGTGATCGGGCTAATACACAAACACAACAATCATGGAATTCGAAATCTGAGAAACAAATTGAAATCGAAATCTAATTCAACAATCAAACCGAATTCTCATAAAAGATTTAAATCCAAAAGTAGGTATCCCTTCAACCAAGAATCAAAGGGTTTTAGCCTAGCATAATTAAATCTAAAAACAATAAAAATTCGATGGAAAACATTAAATAAATAAAGGAAAAGAAATTACTAATATAAATCACGATTCCGGCTTGTCGATTCCGGTTCCGTTCTTCGTTGTTCTTCAAGAAAACTTGAAAGAAAATTATTATCAAAACCTAAAACTATTCTAAAGTATGAAAAACTATGCCTAAGAACTGAATTAAAACTGAGTTATGGGGGTTGGTGGCTGATAAAATAGGTTACAATCTTCTAAACATGGTAAAAGACCTAATTTCCTAATTTTCGGACTCTTCGGCGATTGATCGCCTTGAATGTGGCGATCGATCGCTGCATTATTTTTTTTGGAAAAACCTTTGAGGCGATCGATCGCTATAAAGTGGCGATCGATCGCCGAGCTCCAGTAGACTTTGGCGATCGATCGCCCCTCTTCGCGATCGATCGCTGGCTCTTCAAATTTGATGCAAATGTTTCTGTCCATAGGCGATCGATTGCCTCTTCCGGGCGATCGATTGCCACCTCCAAAATTACATTTTTGCCCTTTTCTTGATCAACTTTGAGTCCTTGTCATGTCCATGTCCCTTCTTGGTCTTTACAAATCATTTTTAGCTCGTTTTCTTCGATTGTACCTACAATTACACAAATATACGATTAGGTAGCATACGTATCAAATTATCTATCAAAACCTACCAAATCGTAGACAATTAAGCACTAAAGATGTGTCTATTTCTAGTCACATCAAACTCCCCCATACTTACTCTTTACTCGACCTCGAGTAAACAAATAAAACTACAATATTTTTGGTTGGCTCATAGGTTCATAACAAAGCAACTTGTCCTCACTTTAATACCTCAACAATTTTAACATGCATAATAATGAATGGCGGTGAAAAGTTAACAGTGGAACAAGTTCAATCCCTAAACATTTCGTACCCAACGAAGTAGTGAACATGTGTGTGTGGTCATAAACAAATGTTGTGTACAAATTATAGATCCAAAATATGCAAAGCCATAATAGTTCAAGTCATACACTAACACAAGTATAAGCTCACTTGCACACTCTTCTCCACTATCTTAGCTATTTTGCAAACATAAATCAAGTAGGTCTTTATTAGCTTGTAGCTTGGCCTAGGTATTGGCTTATGAAAGAAAGGGTAAGGATATTCAAACAAGAGGGTATGATGAAATGCACACTAAAAGCTTCTCTTCTTGCATGAATTTTTCAACTTCGTTCTTTTTCACAAGGTTTATTTCAACACTTTTCTTCTTTTGTGCCTTGGCTCCCCTTGGAGTCATATTTTTATCTATTTTTTCAAGGCATCCCTTTTTCTTTCATGCATTCCATTCTTTTGACAATTAAGCTCACAAATATACTTCAATGATTCTCAAGTGCATTTGAATGAAATACATCATACTCCCTTAAAAGGTATGGATCAAAATCACATTTTGGCTTAAAGGGTAGGATGATAAGCTAGTCAAGAAATGTTGAATGGGGGTCTTTAGTATGCTTAGCATACTACCATTCTTTTACATTTAAGGCTCAAAATAGGTACTAGAGAATGATTTTGTTTAAATGGTAGGCTTGAAAGGCTCAAACGCATCAAAGATTGCCTATATCACTTTCATGTTTGCAAATAGTCTAGACATACGCCTCAAAGAGCATGTAGTTAAGTTCTAGCATGTATTAGAGACTTCTTAAGACTATCACAAAGTTCACACAATCTTCACTAAATTATGCACACTTCACAAGTCATGACAATAATGTGCTCAAAATATTCAACTTACTAAGTTAAAGTACACTTTGCATTAGAGTTCAAAGTGTTCCAAGGTTAACAATTCACCTATGTTCAAAAGCATGCATGATATCAATTAGGTTTCATCATGGGCTAGTGATTCTAAGCATGTGTTCATTACTAGCTATGAGCTCAAAATTTTCAAAATTTTTCGATTTTTTTGTATTTTTGCAATAAGAAAAACAATAACACACTACTAATCCCTCCCCCATACTTAAATCTTACATTGTCCCCAATGTAAGGCAAAAAGACAAGAGAAAAGAAAAGTTCAACTAAAAAGCAATAAAAATAAAAGGGTAAAAGGGAAACTAACTCCCCTTGGGTTGCCTCCCAAGCAGCGCCTATGTTTAACGTCGGTGGCCCGACGCCAGTCCTCTATCAAGGTGGTTGATGCAGTGTTGCTCTATTCTTCCTTAACCACCTCAATATCTTCTTCACTCCTCGGTATCTCGGCTTGTTGCTCTTTGCGTGGTCGTCCTCAGTCCTTACTCCTTCGGCACGTGATTGACATGGTCGATCCGGAGGGTGCTTCTTTCCAATGGTACGATCCTGCAAGTGAGAAATAAGAGGGTCAGCAGTATCATGAGTAGATAAAGCAGCAATAGTATGAACAGTATGCACAGGAGGGGGATCCATACCTCTCTTCTCGTCAAGGCCATCAGTAGCCTTTCCCATTTCCCACAACTCATCATTATCAAAATCATAATCATCATGTACATCAATAGCGTAACTAGAATGCTCAAGAAGTTTAATGGTTTCATACATGTTGAATTTTTCAAATTCACCATTTGACTCCAATGTGATCATACCGCTATTCATATTGATTACTGATTTTGATGTTTTCAAGAATGGTCTCCCTAAAATAATTAGACCGGGAGGATCATCATTTCTCATGTCTAAGACATAGAAATCGGCTGTGAAGACCAAGTTCTTTACATGCACAACTACGTCCTCTACTATCCCCTTAGGTTTGACCGTGGATTTATCAGCTAAGTGAATAACTGCGCTAATTCTTTTTAATGTCTCATTTTCAGTTGAGAGTACATTGAGTAAGGCATGACATTTATGGATGATCCTAAATCGAGCATAGCCTTCTCAATCCTAATACCTCTAATCTCACATGGGATAAAGAACATACCTGGGTCCTTGCATTTAATGGGGATGCTTCTTCGGTTGTCCACCGAAACATTGTCATTGAGCTCGACCTTGGGCTGCCCTTTGTGTTCCTTGCTTTGATCCTCTTTCACGATCTCATGCAATGGGGCTTGCTCTTTGCAGCGTGGACTCATCTCGTAGAGGCCTTTGAGTCCGGCACCTTTCCTATTGTCCTTCAATGCTTGGGGGAAAGGGGGTGGTTCTCTATATTCAGAAAGTTTGGGGTACTTACCTCGTGGTTCCTCCCCTTGCATTGGCTCTTCAACATCTGTCTCTGTCTCCGTCATATCTTCTTTTTGGGGTGGCGTCAGTACCACCTTTTCTTAAGCTGCATCTTCATTCACATTCACTGTGATAGCACTCACATTTTCCCGGGGGTTCATCTTTGGTTGTGACGGCAGTCCATTTGAAATCCTTGCTTCGATCTTGCTGATTGAAGTTGCCAATTGTCCCATCTGCGTCGTCAAGCTCTGGATGCTCGCCCTCGTCTCCTGTTGAAATTAGCTATTTTCAGCAATAATTTTAATGCTATGTTCTAACCTGTCAGAAGGAGGGTGCACTGGCGGTGGTGGAGGTCTCTGATATGGCGGTCTATAGGGTTGAGGTTGGTGCATCTGTGGGTTCCCATAGCCTTGGTTCGGATGGTCCCTCCACCCTTGATTGTAGTTGTTTGGTGGATGGTCATAATTCCTTTGTGGGGGGCCTGGGAATCCTACTGCAGCATTCACGTTCTCCGTGGTTGTCTCTTGTAGTGAGGGGCATGCGTCTGTGGAATGGTTCGCAGCCAAACAGATTCCACACGGCTTTGTCTTTCCTACATTTCCACCTACCATACCACGCACAAGAAAAGTGAGGTCTATCAGTTGTTGTTCTAGATGTGATACGTTTACCTCTTTTCTTTGCGGTTGTCCATGGCACACAGATCCAAATTGTTGGGAGTTGGCCGCCATGTTAGCTATCAACCTTCTAGCTTCCTCCGCTGTTTTATCTATAAATGCTCCTCCGCTTGCCGCATCCACTAAGTTCCTGTCAGAAGAAAGTAAACCTTCATAAAAGTATTGGATGAGAAGGTGTTCACTTATCTGGTGTTGTAGACAACTTGCGCACAACTTCTTGAATCTCTCCCAGTACTCGTGTAGTGATTCCTCGTAGAGCTGCTTCACACCATATATCTCTTCCTCAAGTTCGTTGCCCTTGAAGCTGGGAAGTATTTTTCTAGGAATACCCTTTGTAAGTCAGTCCATGTGGTGATCGATCCGGATGGTAAGTATAAGAGCCAGTCTTTTGCAGCGTCCTTTAGAGAAAACGGGAACGCTCTTAGCTTTATTTGATCCTCAGTGATTCCGGTCGGCTTCATGGTAGTGCACACCACGTGGAACTCCATCAGATGCTTATGCGGATTTTCACCTGCAAGACCATGAAAAGCTGGCAAAAAGTGAATTAAACCAGATTTGAGTTCGAAATTTACGTTATTGGCCAGAGCAGGGAAACTGATGCAGAGCGGTTGTTGATCCAAGTTAGGATTTGCGAGCTGCCTCAAGCTTTGATTTACAGCCATGTTGTTCCTTTCTTCCTCTTCAAGCAGCCTTGCTTCTCTCCTTCTCTGATGTAACGTCCTCTCAATCTCAGGATCGTAGTGAAAGTTATCTTCGTGATTGAACGATCCACCTGTACTCATTAACAAACCAAAGTAGTAATGCGGGATAAAAATAAAAAAAAATCGACACAAATAAATGTTGCCTTCCCCGGCAACGGCGCCAAAATTTGGTAGCGCTTAATCGTGTACGCCCAAATTAACCCTTCTTCAGTTAATAACAAAAATATGCAGTAGTGGAAGTAGGGATCGATCTCACAGGGAAGGTAAATTTATTTCGTGCCAACAACGAATAGTAACAAGGGGGATTTAGGATGAATGATTACTACTAAGCGAATTCTATAATTAAACTAATTAACGAGATTAACTAAGATGATTTAAACTTATGAGAGTGAAGCGATTCTTAGTTTCCAGGTAACCGTACATTTGGAAAATTATCTTTTAGTCATCAAATCAAAACATTCGAATTCTTTCAATTATCTATCGATTGGAAATTCAATTCCTACTCATCTTATTCGTAGTCAAAGAGAAAACAGCATTCAATTCAACCCTTACCAAATCTCTAATCACCACTACAGCCGTTATTGATTTAATTAAATCAATGATAGTTTTCAAAACTAATGAGTTCGATAAATCTAATCAATCAAAACTACAGCCGTTAAAATTGATTACTCAACCGTTTCTCCTAAGAATTCAATAACACCTACAGCCGGTTAATTATTGATCTTAGTTGTTTCTTAACAAACTATCGATTATGCAATTGAATATTAGGTGATCGGTCTAATACACAAACACAACAATCATGGAATTCAAAATCTGAGAAACAAAGTGAAATCGAAATCTAATTCAACAATCAAACCAAATTCTCATAAAAGATTTAAATCCAAAAGTAGGTATCCCTTCAACCAAGAATCAAAGGGTTTTAGCCTAGCATAATTAAATCTAAAAACAATAAAAATTCGATGGAAAACATTAAATAAATAAAGGAAAAGAAATTACTAATATAAATCACGATTCCGGCTTGTCGATTCCGGTTCCGTTCTTCGTTGTTCTTCAAGAAAACTTGAAAGAAAATTATTCTCAAAACCTAAAACTATTCTAAAGTATGAAAAACTATGCCTAAGAACTGAATTAAAATTGAGTTATGGGGGTTGGTGGCTGATAAAATAGGTTACAATATTCTAAACATGGTAAAAGACCTAATTTCTTAATTTTCGGACTCTTCGGCGATCGATCGCCTTGAATGTGGCGATCGATCGCCTTGAATGTGGCGATCGATCGCCTTGAATGTGGCGATCGATCGCTGCATTATTTTTTTCGGAAAAACCCTTGAGGCGACCGATCGCTATAAAGTGGCGATCGATCGCCGAGCTCCAGTAGACTTTGGCGATCGATCGCCCCTTCTTCGCGATCGATCGCTGGGCGATCGATCGCTGGCTCTTCAAATTTGATGCAAATGTTTCTGTCCATAGGCGATCAATTGCCTCTTCCGGGCGATCGATTGCCACCTCCAAAATTACATGTTTGCCCTTTTCTTGATCAACTTTGAGTACTTGTCATGTCCATGTCCCTTCTTGGTCTTTACACATCATTTTTAGCTCGTTTTCTTCGATTGTACCTACAATTACACAAATATACGATTAGGTAGCATACGTATCAAATTATCTATCAAAACCTACCAAATCGTAGACAATTAAGCACTAAAGATGTGTCTATTTCTAGTCACATCACATTACATTCTCCACATCATCATGTTGATGGGTATTAGATGCAGATTCATGCATCACACCCTTGCCCTTACGACCTCTAGCTTCAGGTGTCATTTCAAGATATCTGAATTAATACCTCATAAGAATATCATACATGGTTTTATAGGAAGTTCACCTATAATTCGATATCTACATATCCATGACACAACGAAATTCAAACATATATATCATGATCCTAGAAGGTAAATCATATAAGGACATGTAGTAAATCACATGCACAAATATTTTATTTGTGACTAAACTCAGTGTCCTAACTCTATTTCGAGCGTATACCAAACTACGCTTTGATACCATAATGTGAGGGCTCGATCCTAATGTGGTGTTTAATTATCACACAGTGATTAATTTACGTAAACAGCGGAAGAATAATTTCAAACTTCTTATTAAATGACCCTAAAAAATTTTCGCTTTTAAGTGATACATATATATTGATATCAAAATATATATAATTCCACTTAGGCCTTTCACTTGCAAATAATAAAGCAAACATTAATCAACATCACCATAGGGTCTCGAAAATATTATATCCCAAGTAGAACATACAAGAGGCATACCCCGGTAAATTTATTTTGTTTAAAAGCGACATAATATACTGGGAATGAAAAACAAACATAACCTGAGCTCGCTCATCATGAAGCTCGGTTATCTCTCGATTCGTTACTGTAAGCATCGTCACCATAACCTCCTGTAAAGCCTATCGTGTCCGAACAACAAAAGACATGACAGCCCCCACAAAGGGGATCAGTACCCCAGTACGAGAAATAAATAAATCATGTCAAATGACAAAGTATCATGCAATGCATACCATGTATGAATGCGATGTATGAATGGGTACAAGGAATCGAATATCAAGATACCGAAATCGGAGTCCAAAGGAAAGGTATCAACAATCAATATCAAGCTCGAGCAGAGGGTAACAACACACACACTTTGCGCTAGTCCCTCGTGTCCAGGTCCGGTAGCAATGCGTGTGACTACAGTCGCTACCTATACTGCATTTCATCGTCAGGGACGAGATCGTCGTGCCCGTCGTCCCCGACAATCAGAGTAAATAAAAGCAGTCATCAACAAGGATATCAAAGGATTGGATAGATCAATATGATATGTCCATGAATCATCTATGCATCATATGACATATGCAACTCAACATGTCATGCAATCTCATGTGAAGGTATATACATATCATGTAAATCACATATCAGGTAATTCGATTGTTAGTTCAGGATCTTATCGATGAGATTTTAAAGATGACAAAACATATCAGACCGGATCGAGTGAAATCAGACTGACCAGATCAATAGCTCAAAACAGAACAAGCTGATAAGGCATATTATATATCAGACCGGATCGATGGATTTCAGACTGACTAGATCGATGCTTCAGATCGATCTCAATCTTTATCAGATCAGAGCAGTCCAGGATACATAAAGAATGGCTCCTCAGTCCGAATCATTAACGGCTATTTATTGTAGCATTTAATGTTGTAATTAATGCTACAAAGGACCAAAGACTGAAGATTGCCATAAAAGGTAAGAAGACAAAGAGTAGCTTACCTGACAGTCGCCGAAAGTATGAACCAGAACGGCAAGTATCCTGAAGAAGAAGACTGAAGCCTACTCAGAGTTTAAGCAGAGTCAAAGTTGCACTTTAAGGGAAATAATGTCGTTGGTACATACAACTATAAAAGGATGCAACAAAGGGAATATAATGACTCTTGCTGATCAATTGAAAAACACACAAGAAAGCAAAAACAGCCCAAGCTTACAAGCTCAGAAGCTCTCGAGCTGAAATCATTCTTAAGCACGTTTACTTTGTAACATTTGATCATTTAGGATCACTGTGCGCATCTTATGTTTTCTGTGTTGAAAAATAGAAGTGAGAAACTTATTGTAACTGTCAGACAAAGTGTGTCTGAGCAGATCGAGTGACTAGGAGTTTCAGATTGGTAGTGAGGTAAATCCAGTCTGAATCGGGTTTGTACAACAGGATTGTATAAATCAAAGTCTTCTAGTATAAACCTTCCTTAATTGGAAGAAGGGGAGACGTAGAAGGAATACACCACCTTCGAACTTCCAGAAACATATCATGTGCATCTTATTTCTGCACTTGTTCTTTCATACTAGCCATCGAGCCGTTCTTACATATACAAGAACAGACCGTTCCGCACTTATACTTTCAGTGGTCTGTTCTGTACAAGAATTGATTAAGAAACAGATTTCTTTCACTAATCCGAAAGAAATCACAAAGGATTAATTTTTAGAAGGAGTGTTCATTCACCCCCCCCCCCCCCCCCCCTCTAAACACTCCGGACCGATCCTAACAAGTGGTATCAGAGCAGGTCATCTTAATCAGCAAAATCACTCGAGCTGATGGCATCATTTAACAAAATTCCTATGTTCTCAAAAGAAGACTATGATGACTGGAGAATCAGACAAGCTCATCTGTCAGCTCAGGATGACGATATGTGGTTCGTCATCACTGATGGACCAATGAAGATTCTAAAAATAAATACAGCAGTCGCCATTACTGGTGGTGAACCACAAATGGTAGAAAATGACAGATCCCTCTGGACGAATGAGGAAAGAAAGAAAGCAAATCTCGATAATGTGGCCAAAGACATCTTGTTCAAGACATTGGACAAGAACATGTTCAGCAAAATCAAAATGTGCTCTACTGCCAAAGAAATTTGGGAGAAGATAGCACAGCTATGTGAAGGCAACGACCAGACCAAAGAAAACAAGCTGACTGTTGCTCTTCAAAGATTTGAGGGCATAAAAATGAAGAGTGGAGAAACTCTAAATGAGTTTGATGAAAGAGTCACTGGCATCATAAATGAACTGAATGGTCTGGGGAATGAATATTCTAACAGAGAGATCGCTCTGAAAGTTATGAGAGCTCTGCCAAAGGAATGGGATGTTAAGACCATTTCCATGAGGGAATCAAAAGATCTTAACAAGGTTGAACTTCATGATCTGTTTGCAGATCTTAAGGCCTATGAGTTTGAACTGATAAGCAGAGGTGAAGCAGAGCCATTCATCTCTCAACCAAACAAGGCCCTGGCAACCATTCCAGACCAGATCGCTTCAACATCAGACCGATCCGCTGAACAGATAAGTAATGATGCTATGTCATTATTTATCAAGAAATTCGATAAATTTATGTCTAAGAATAAGAGGAACTTCAAACCCTCTCATCATTATAAATCAAGAAAAGATGATGCTGTTAACGATCAGGCTTGCTACAATTGTGGTAAGACCGGACATTTTATTGCAGATTGCACCAGACCGAAGAAAGAAGAACGGAAAGAGAAGCATCGTGATGATAGGAAGAAGAAGCACTACAAAGACCGCAAGAATCATGGAAAATCCCAAAAAGTCCTAGTAGCTGAAGAAGGAAACAGCAAATGGGCTCAGACAGACTCAGACTCGGAAAGCTCTGAATATTCTTCCAGCGAAAGCGAAGAAGATATTCAATGTCTCATGGCAGACGAAGAGATGAGTCAGACAGATGAGGTATATGATCTTGACTCAAATGAATTTACACGAGAAGAGCTCATGTCCGCACTGCAAGACATGGCTAATGATTATAGGATCTTAGCTGAATCATTTGAGAAAAATAAAGCTAAAGCCAGTAACCAAATAGATGAGCACAATAAACCAAGCTGCTCTGAGCAGGGTGAGTGCAATAGTCTAAAGATCGAGCTGAATAAGCTGAAAATCTCCTATGATCAGCTCCATGAAGAAAACAAGAGAATTAGCACACAAAATGCTAAGTTTTCTCATATATTCAAAACATGGACAAAATCCAGAACATCTTTGAAAGAATTACAAGAGGTTCAAAGAAACGTCGGTGACTTCACCGGCATAGGCTTTGACACCAAAGATGAGTCTGAGCTGTTGCTGGTAAAGAACCAAGTCAAACAAATGACATTTGTTAAATCCAGCACAGTATATGAGACTGAAGCACCTAAGATTCAAACAGGAGTCTCTTACGTGAATCAAAATCTGAGAAAAGGAATTGGTTATGTTGACCAAGCCAAAGAAAAGGCACCAGCAAGATTTGCGTCTATCAGACCAAATCCAAAGGTGCAAGATCGAAAGCAAGGAAGACAATACAATTACTATAATTCAAAACCGATTCAACGAAGATATAGACTACCTAATGAGAATCAAAGGTTTTCACAGCGCACACATTATCACACACAACATCAAAACAGACCAGCTCACAGCACACCTTACACACACAAGCCATTGAAGCTGATACAGGTGTGGGTTCCCAAAGGCTAATCCGTTCTGGACCCAAATATGATTGGGTACCAACAATAATTATATTTGATGACAGGTACCGAAGAAGCTCGCATCAGACTGGTATTTGGACAGTGGGTGTTCCCGTCACATGACTGGAAACATCGAGCTGCTGTCTGAAGTCACAGAATGTACTGGACCCAAGATCATCTTCGGAGATAACTCAAAGGGTAAGACGTGGGCAAGGGTAAGATTGTCCATGGTAACATTATTATCAATGATGTGATGTTAGTTGAAAATCTGTGCTATAATCTGATCAGTATAAGTCAACTCTGTGATAATGGTTATGCTGTAGAATTTCACAAACACACTTGCACTGTTAAATCATCAGACGGTATAACCGTGCTCGTAGAAATCAGGAATGGAAATACATATAAGATTAACTGGAATCATGCTCAACCTGATAATCCTACTTGCTTCATCGCTAACAATGATAATAAACATTGGCTGTGGCATAAGCGTTTGAATCATATAAACGTTAAGACCATTTTCAGCCTGTGTAAACATGATTTAGTTATCGGTCTGCCCAAGATCGATTTTGCTAAGGATAAGATCTGCGAAGCTTGCCAAATGGGCAAACAGATCAGATCATCCTTTAAAAACAAGAATGCCAAATCCTCCTCCCGCTGTTTAGAATTATTGCATATGGACTTGTTTGGTCCTATACCAATAACAAGTTTAGGGGAATGCGGTATACTCTTGTTGTTATTGATGATTACTCACGCTTTACATGGACTATATTTTTGAGAAGTAAAGATCAGACCGGTCCGAAGTTGATCAAGCTGCTGAAACGCACTCAGAACGAGAAATCATCCAGCATAGACAGGATTCGTAGTGACAAAGGCACTGAGTTTTCAAATCAGAATCTTGAATCCTTTCTAGAAGATCATGGAATCAAGCATGAGTTTTCAGCCGCTCGAACTCCTCAACAGAATGGAGTTACAGAACGAAGAAACAGAACGCTCAAGGAAGCAGCAAGAACAATGCTTGCTGATTCTGGAATTTCGCAAAAGTTCTGGGCAGAAGCTGTAAACACTGCTTGCTACACTCAAAATCGGTCCATGATCAACAAGAAGCTGAACCTTACCCCATATGAAATATGGACTGGTAACAGACCATCTATTTCTCACTTTCATATTTTTGGCTGCAAATGCTTCGTTCATAACAATGGTATGAATCATCTTACAGCATTTGAAGCTAAGTCAGATAATGGAATATTTTTAGGATATTCATCAACTAGCAAAGCCTATCGAATTTTTAATAATCGAACCTTAACTGTAGAAGAATCTGTTCATGTAGTTTTTGATGAATCTTTATGTGTTGAGGGCAACAAAGAATCAATTCAAAATCAGATGGAAAATATCCATCTCGAAGCTAACAGTGATGATGAGATTGTAGCTAACAGGTCAAGAGACAATCCACCAGAACCAGAAGTACCAGACAGACCGGATCTAGGCATTGAAACTTCTTCAGATCGAGCTGATCCGGATGTTCTTCACTCAAATGTTAAAACAGATGCTGATCATGCTGCTACTACTCATCCGACCGGACCAGACAATCCAGAGTCAAGCTATCGATGGACTAAGAAACATCCACCCAATCTAGTGATTGGTAGTCCTCTGCACCGATCAGAACCAGAGGACAGATGATGGATGAATTCACACATGCGCTTTCATCTCCACTCTGGAACCTAAGAAGATCGATGAAGCTCTAACTGATTTCAACTGGATTAAGGCCATGCAAGAAGAGCTAAATCAATTCGAACAAAATCAAGTTTGGAGTCTAACCCCCAGACCAAGCGATCTGCCTGTCATTGGAACCAGATGGGTTTTCAGAAATAAGCTGGACGCAGATGGAACTGTGGTTAGAAACAAAGCCAGACTGGTGGCACAAGGATTCAGACAAGAAGAAGGAATCGACTTCGATGAATCATTTGCACCAGTCGCCAGAATTGAAGCCATCCGAATCTTTCTTGCATATGCTGCCTTTAAAGACTTCAAAGTATATCAGATGGACGTTAAGAGCGCTTTTCTTAATGGAAAGCTTCAGGAAGAAGTCTACATTGAGCAACCACCTGGATTTCAGGACCATTTGCATCCCAATCATGTGTATCTACTGAATAAAGCAGTGTATGGTCTGAAACAAGCTCCAAGAGCCTGGTATGACACTCTATCTCAATTCTGCTGAACCATGATTTTCAGATCGGCTCAGTAGATAAAACTCTCTTTAAATTTATTAAGGGGGAACATACCCTATTAGTTCAGATTTACGTTGATGACATAATCTTTGGGTCAACTAACCCCAAATTGTGCGAGAAATTTTCTAAGTTAATGCAGGGACAGTTTGAGATGAGCATGATGGGAGAACTTTCATTCTTTTTGGGTCTCCAAGTAAAACAGCTCAACAATGGTATTTTCATCAATCAGACCAAGTATACCAAAGAGCTCCTCAAGAGATTTGGAATGGAAACATGCTCAACTGCATCAACTCCTATGAGTCCAACAATCAAGTTAGACAAAGATGAAGGGGGAACAGCAGTTGAAGTAACCATGTATAGAGAACTAATCGGATCGCTATTGTATCTTACAGCGAGCCGGCCTGATATTATGTTCTCAGTCTGTATGTGCGCCAGATTTCAGTCAGAACCAAAGCAATCACATTTTATTGCTGCCAAGCGTATTCTGAAATACTTAAAAGGATCTCAGAACGTTGGTCTTTGGTACTCCAAAGATTCGAACTTCAGCTTGATCGGATATTCCGACGCAGACTACGCTGGGTGTAAGATTGATCGTAAAAGCACCAGTGGAACATGTCAATTTCTAGGTGAAAGATTGATCTCTTGGTTCAGTAAAAAGCAGACATCGATTGCCACATCTACAGCTGAAGCAGAGTATCTCGCCGCTGGAAGCTGTTGCGCTCAAATGCTCTGGATTCAACACCAGCTCAAAGACTGTGGCATCCAAGCTGTTGACTCTCCGATATTTTGCGACAACACAAGTGCAATCGCTATAACGTATAATCCAGTTTTGCACTCTCGAACAAAGCACATTGATATACGCCATCATTTTATTCGAGATCATGTTGGCAAAAAGGAAATTCGGATCGAGCACATCTCAACAGAGCAGCAAGCAGCAGACATCTTCACCAAACCGCTCCCAGAGGCTAAGTTTAATTATTTTCGTCAAATTCTTGGTTTGATTGACTTATCTTAATAGTTTAGATGTTCTCTTACTTTCGCACTTAAAGATTTCTGTTGCCACAGATTGATAATACAATGTTCAGAAAGACACAGACCGGTCCGAACTTTCAGACCGATCTATGTCAATCTGATGTTATCCCATGATCTGTTTGGTCAATACATCTTTTGTACAAAAACAGCCCGGACTGATCGCATTTTAACCGCCTTAACTATCTGTTATCCTGACCGTTTATTTTGAATTTCTTTTCATCAGTCATCGAGATAAAGACACGTGTCTTCTCTCTCCTATTTAGCGGGCTGAACATTTCATTTTATTTCACTTTTTACAAATTACCGCTATCTGTTTTCTTATTCTCTCACTCTCCTAAATCTTCGCACTCGTTTATCTTCACTCCAATGGCTACCATTACTCACAACTCTATCTCCGTTGAGTTCAATGATATTTACAGGGCAGAAGATGCAGAGATGGTGTCTATCTTCCAAGCTTTGGAATCCTCTGGTCTGAGAACCTTTCTGGAGTGCGGCACAGTTGTTTATGAATCAGAAATCCGCGAACTATTCGCCAATGCCATCTCCAAGAAGATATCCATATCTACTACTGTCAAGGGCAAATCATTTGAGATCTCGCCGATGACGCTGGCCAAAACCTTTGGCCTCCCCAATTCCGGACTGACGAAATTTGGACAGATTCCTCAAGCGTCACTCTCAGATCTTCAAGGAAAGATATCTATTTTTGGCCACCGCCTGCAACCATCGTTTAAGAAGAAGGAAATGCTCTTTCATTTCCAGGTGCTGTGCGAAATCGTTGGCAAACCTCTGTTGGGCAAAGCAGGAAGTTTTGACGCTGTAACCGCAGAGAAGTTCAGGGCTATGGCGGCTATAATATCCGGACAGAAGATGAACTGGTCCGTGATTCTGTTTGGAGTTCTGATGGAAACGGTGATTGCATCCAAGCAGGCCGTATGCTTTGCTGTTCCTCTCAGCAAGCTACTGGAGTCCTTAGACATCGAGCTGGGAAAGCAGTCCGCTCTCAGTCCCTTCAAGATTCTAAACTCCAAAGGACTCGCACTGCTGAAGTCCAAGAGTGCTCCGCCTACTCCTGCCACTCTGGCTGCAGTCAAGATTGAGAAGGGCGAAGAACAAGCTGTTGCACGCAAACCTCGCGTCAAGCGCAAACTGACCATCCAGACTGATTCGGAAGAAACTCAGTCTGCTCCATCGCCACCAACCAAGCCACTTCCAAAGAAGCCCAGAACCCAGATTACCAAACCAATCAAAACTCTACCCCTACCCATTTTGCCACCAACTAAAGTCACCCATGCACCCCAATCTTCAAAACAAACTTCAACCACTTCAACCCCTGCACCTCAACCTTCAACCCAAACTTCAACCCCTGTACCTCAAGTCACTATCCGAGTCCCCTCTACCATTCCCGTGGTGAAAGGGATTGTTATCACTGAGTTGGGCGACTATACCCAATCAGGGATCAAGTCCCCTTCCTCCACCGGCAAGGGAAAAGACATTCTCTCCGAACCAATCTCCTCTAAACCCAAATCGGCAGCGCAGACAGCCATCGACATTGCTATGGAGGATGTTGATGAGAAGGTGAAGGCACTCATTGTGGTTTTTGATGAGTACGTCGAGTACCGGACTGTCAACCACATTGAGATGTTCTTTGGAAAGCTGAACAGACTGAAGAAGATGGAAGAGGAAGTTCTCAAAGGAACAGAGACCAATGATGTTCGGATTGCCGTGCAGCGCAAAGACCTATTTACAGCAAATCAAAGATTCAGTCTGGCCACTCTGCTCCTAGCTGCTAAGAAAGAGAACTTTGATCCGATTGCTCCAACTGCCAGAGATGATGGGGCCGTTATTGCTCAATTAGAGATGGATGTTCATGCTCTTCACTTAGCTGTCCGTTTTCAACGACAGAAGCTCAGTGTATCCACTCCCACAACCAGCCCGGATCATCCCTCTGCAAGCAAGACTATGGCAGAACCTTTCGTTGAGGTTATTCATTCTGATGCAGCAGAACAGACAGCCGACCCAGCAGCGGATCAGACTGCAGAGCAAATACCAGATCAGACTGCAGAGCCAATACCAGACCAGACAGCGGAGCAGCCTCTGCCTAATGCTCCGTCTGCGACAGATGATGAACCCTTGAATGTCTTGTTGGACTCTCCAACAACATCTATTCCTTTGGGGTCATCAGTCTCCCTCGTTCAAATCAGTCCAACAGCAGAACTGGCAACAGTTGGCGCTCCAGAATTCGTCGATCCGGATCTGGTGGTGTCCACCGTTGTTGCAGCTCTCCAGATTGAGGAGCCCTCCAGACCAAGCACTCCTCCAATCCACTTAGATGAAGATATGGCTTTCATTCAAACATTTTCTTCGGATCTGGTCACCTTGATCCGGTCCGAAAGTCACCAAGTTGTTGTATCTTCACTTGTCCCGTTTGCTGAAGACGATGCACCTCCATCTCTGGCACGGACCCTTCAGCACTTATCTGACAACTGACTGTCTCTCTCTCAGCGTGTTCTAGAGGTTCATCAAGGCCAGCGGGTTACATCTCTGGACTTTGATTCCTTTAAAGAGAAGATGACAGCCAGTATCGGCAGCCTTCAGCGAGGCATAAATGATCTGTTTTATCAGCAAGCCACTTATAAGAACAGCCTGAGAAAAGAGCAGATCGAGCTGGCCACTGAAGTCAGAGCATCTGTTGCCAATTCCCTCCGCGCTCAAGACGTTCGTCTTGACGCTATCAGCGCGCAGCTCGCACAAGTTGTTGATTTTCTTCAAGAGATTGCTGCTGACAAAAAGGGGGAAAAGAAGAAAGACTTCAAGCCGCCTCCAACTTCAAGAAGATAGCAGTCTCGTTGATTAAATTTTTAGACTGACTGTATGCGAGATTTGTTTCATCAATAAAAATCCTTCTTTATTAAGTCCTTGTTCATTTATTTTGAACTTTAATAAAGGCTTAATCGATCCAACTTAATAATGTTCATTTATTTTGAACAAAAAGAAAGTAATCGATCCGAAAGTTTTCGCTTCAGAGTTCTTATCAGACTGGTTAAAAAGACTTAGAAGCTAGATTTTGTCATCATCAAAAAGGGGGAATTTGTTAGTTCCGAATCTTATCGATGAGATTTTAAAGATGACAAAACGTATCAGACCGGATCGAGTGAAATCAGACTGACCAGATCAATAGCTCAAAACAGAACAAGCTGATAAGGCATATTATATATCAGACCGGATCGATGGATTTCAGACTGACTAGATCGATGCTTCAGATCGATCTCAATCTTTATCAGATCAGAGCAGTCAAGGATACATAAAGAATGGCTCCTCCGTCCGAATCAGTAACGGCTATTTATTGTAGCATTTAATGTTGTAATTAATGCTACAAAGGACCAAAGACTGAAGATTGCCATAAAAGGTAAGAAGACAAAGAGTAGCTTACCTGAGAGTCGCCGAAAGTATGAACCAGAACGGCAAGTATCCTGAAGAAGAAGACTGAAGCCTACTCAGAGTTTAAGCAGAGTCAAAGTTGCACTTTAAGGGAAATAATGTCGTTGGTACATACAACTATAAAAGGATGCAACAAAGGGAATATAATGACTCTTGCTGATCAATTGAAAAACACACAAGAAAGCAAAAACAGCCCAAGCTTACAAGCTCAGAAGCTCTCGAGCTGAAATCATTCTTAAGCACGTTTACTTTGTAACATTTGATCATTTAGGATCACTGTGCGCATCTTGTGTTTTCTGTGTTGAAAAATAGAAGTGAGAAACTTATTGTAACTGTCAGACAAAGTGTGTCTGAGCAGATCGAGTGACTAGGAGTTTCAGATTGGTAGTGAGGTAAATCCAGTCTGAATCGGGTTTGTACAACAGGATTGTATAAATCAAAGTCTTCTAGTATAAACCTTCCTTAATTGGAAGAAGGGGAGACGTAGAAGGATTACACCACCTTCGAACTTCCAGAAACATATCATGTGTATCTTATTTCTGCACTTGTTCTTTCATACTAGCCATCGAGCCGTTCTTACATGTACAAGAACAGACCGTTCCGCACTTATACTTTCAGTGGTCTGTTCTGTACAAGAATTGATTAATAAACAGATTTCTTTCACTAATCCGAAAGAAATCACAAAGGATTAATTTTTAGAAGGAGTGTTCATTCACCCCCCCCCCCCCCCCCTCTAAACACTCCGGACCGATCCTAACATCGATGCATCTCAATTTATCATATAGTCACACAAGAATCATTTAGTGACAATTAAATCAATTAATGACATATAAGGCCATACATTAGTATCATTACACGTCTTTGCCAGACGTCATGATAAAACTCATTTCAACGTACCTCAGACCGAAACTAATCTACTGAGTTCTTCTCGAGTCACCCGGAGTCTATTAACCTGGTCATGTAAATTTCAAAATGACACTAAGTGTACAAATAGTGCATTGAATCAAACCTAACTTATAAATATGACCCTTATTGATTTTCTGACATTTTCAGCTTGACCCATTTTCATAGAAAAATCACTATAAATTCATACGACATCAAAACGACTCGATTGTTGTGCTCAAAGTTCAGAAACTCAAAATACTACATTTCATTTATTATGATGTCAAACTGGTTCAACCATATAAGTGGGGTTTGAACACGAAAAACGCAGCATTAAAATCTGTTTTCCAGCCTGAGCGATTTTTTGTAAAATCGTCGTAACTTTTTCATTTAAAATCCGAATTGAGTGATTCCAGTGGTAAATTATCGCCAACTTGAAGCACTAGAATTCTTATCTCTAGAAATTTTCCGAAATTCCTAGCCAAAAATTCTCAGGAACCTGAAGAATACACTGCATGTGAATTTTCGCCCACATGCAGGACACATATTGAGCACTTAAAGTATAAAATTCATAACTAATTGAAAATGAGTCCAAATTAAGTCCTCTTTTTTTTTAAAAAAAAAATTCAATAGAATTCAAAGACCTACAATTTTCGTTTGACGACCGACATCAAATTCGGAATAAAATTTTCGCAGATAGTCGAATTACAGGTCTGCATGCAACATGCATGGACATGCAAAAGCCAAAATGAGCACTGAAATTAAAATTGACATAACTCTTACTTCATAGACCCAAATTGGATGCATATTTTTTTTAAAATTGCATAAAATTGAAATATCTACAACATTGATTTGAATACCGACAACAAATTCGAAAGTATAATTTGTCAGAAGTTCAGAATTCTACACTGCATGTGCATTTTCAGCACATGCAGAGCCAAAACTGGCACTTTTTGGTAAAATGAGCATATATCACTCATCTAAATCCTAATGGCCTCAAATTTTAACCACAGAAAGATGACTGCATTATCTATAACTTTTGTTTGGGACTCAAAGTCAGATTCGGAAGCTATGTTAGTCGAAAATTCGGAACTATCTACTGCATGCAACAACATTTTCTGCTGAATCTTAAGACAGCATGACTTCCACTTCTATTTCCATACCAAAATACTCAAACTCGACCCAACAACCATAATTTCTAAGATAAACACATAAAGATGATGATATACCTTCAAGGATTCCAAACACTCCCAACACCTTGAAGCTTCTCTTGATTCCTACCCAATTTCTATGCTTGCATGCAAGATTGGAGCAAGCTTTGATGGAGGAAAAATGAGAGATGGGTTTCGAATTTTGGGGAAGAGAAGGGGGGAGGTTTGAGGAGAGAAGGTGAGAAGGGAAATCAGATTGTGATGTTTTAATAAAATAAGACAACAGTCATGCCAATTATAAGGGTGATGGGCGATGGGAACAAGGTGGGAAATGGGGTTGTTTAATCAATTTTTTATCCTACCATGTCCATGTGTCACAAGATGATGTTTGATGGTGTATTTTGCATGGCTTGGCCGAAAATTGCATCCCAATTTATAAAATTTTGATGTATTTTATTTTGGTTATAAATAAGGTGTTGTGATCCGGAACACCTCAATTCGAATTCTCAGCTTTTAATCACCCGGGTTTACTAACTCGAGGTTAATCACATTTAATTAGAGTATCGAGGCTTTACATTACGGCTTTACCGTTCTTAAATAAACATTAAAATTAGATCATTAAAGAATATAATGCTTGCAGATTTGCAAAAAATTATAGTTTGTGGTAACAGTGTAATTCAAATCTATTATTCAATCAATCTCCTAGTAGGAACATATTAAAGTTTGAAAATTAACTCATACCAACCCGAAGATATTGGAACCATGAAAATTCATCTGAGTCCAAAAAGTCTCCAAAAAACAAATAAGTAAAAAAAAAAAACTTAAAAAAAAAGAATTAAGTCGGAGAATTAAGAAGGTCTAACAATAATACGCGACTTACTGAAATACTTGGTCAAACTTAATACGCAACTTAGAGCGTCGCATGCGCACTCAATGTGCCAGATTACGACCGAAGCGCTAGTGTGCGAAAGAGGTATGAGTATCATGTGGCTTAGTGATTGACATCATAAAAACATCACAACAAAAAACTTTTATGACTACCTTAATAATCTACAGATTATATTATTAATTTTATAAAATTAAATTTTAAGGTGTATGAAAAGAGTGATAAAGCCATATAAGGTAAAGTGTAAGAAAAGGAAAAAAGGCACCCTCAACAAATTGCATGCAAACGAACAAATTCTACGTTAAGTGAAGAACTTAGAAACCTCAGTTTATTAGACATACAAATATCAGTTCTTACAAGCCATTTCAAGCTCGAGATAGGGGAAACGAGGTCAAAGGATATATCATAACTGCCTCCTCCTCTTTAAGCTAGTAATATCGGTTTGGTATTGACGAGGATAGAAATTCTGCAACTGTGAAGTACATATTTCGGGCACTGAGACAGCACAGTCCAATGGATTCTGGTAATTTTTAGGCCAACAGAAGCCAGATACGGAGGGCGGTGAAGTAACTTGTGGCACTGCCCAGAATGCATCAGGCACATGCTCCATATACTCGTCTCCATCGAGAATTCCATCAGCAGCTTGGACAACTTGGGAGCAATTGGAATCTCCGAGCTTCCCACTATCCGCCTGATAGGATTATTCGGTATTATCATGAATGGCCAATGACCAGTAAAGTAGCAGATATATAGGATTTTTTTGGAAAAAATATTTTTTAGGGTATGGTGAGACTCAAACCTCATACCTTTGAGAAATAGATGACAAACACTAGGCTAAAAACTTGTTGCCAGCAGATATAGGATTTAAAAGTCCTGCTTAGCTTAAAAGTGGAGACAAAAACAAAAAAAAAACAAAACAAAATTCGATGCAAAGACTTGAACCTGATTGTTGCAATACATTGTATTTAACAAATGAAAGGATATATAGAAATGTCTAACATTTAATAATTGTTTTAAACTTCAAAATAATATTTAAATTCGCATAATTTCTTTATCTTAAATACCTCAACTTAACTTGTAAAATTTAATTACAAAATAAACGACTTTCATAAAAGGATGCTTTCATCAGTTATATCATAATTTCAAACTAAAACTTTTATTTCATATATAAGTTTTGAAATATATGAAATATTCTAACTATATATATATCATATTAATTAATTTAAATTTTTAAAATAAAATTTAAAATATTGTTAGGTATAAATTATATTTTTTTAAACTTAAAAATCAAAAGAAGTCTGAAAGAAAACAAATAAATGAGTTTTTGGGTATGTACGAGTTTTTTAGATAACACAGAGGTGGCAGCTGTGAAACTGAACAACCAGATCCTTAAATATAAGAGCATGAACTAATCCATACCTTAGAGGAATCATTGTTCAAGAAACTATAGTTGGGGTTGAAATCATCAAGTCCGCAAAGTTCCTCCAACGGCCATTGTGAAACACTTCCAGCTGCAGCACCTCCAGTAAAACAAAGGTTTGAGGTTGAAAAGTCACCCATTAAACCAGACTGGATAGGCAAACTTTTATTGTTTAAACCATTTGATGGCACTAGGGCCGTCCGCTTTGGGATAGAACGAGGTTCAATTTCTGATATTTTGTCGGTAAATTGAGTCTTCCCTGCGCAAGATGATGGACCAGTTTCATTTGCTTCGAGTCCTACTTTGACTCCAGTTAGTAAAAACCTCTGATGGACCGACACTAATGAATTTACCGTGTGTATGGCAACATCACATTTTCTGCAGAGTAAAGCTCTGTCCTCCAAGCAAAAGAAATAGCCCACCGTATCCTTCAAAACGTAGCGAACATCAAAACCTACTCCTACGTGTATGATATATCTAAAACATAGACAGTCTCTGTAAAATATAAAAGAGAACAGCAGAGGTGAAAGCCAAACGAAGCTCTCATACCTGCCGTCTATTAAAGATGGATATTAAAGGAACAATGCGCACTAAGGGTATTGGTTATGGTTTGAACAACTTAGAACTAAAATTTCTTCTTTTAAGCTTTTTCCGGTATGAAAAAAATAACAGTACAACTCATGAGTGGTAATCAAACCATTAAACTTATTTAATTATATAAATAGTACGAATATTAAGCTTTTTTATAAATAAATAATGAGTTAAAACTCTAGTTTATATGATTAAATAATTTAATCATACAAATTAAGTTATAAATGCTTTAAGATTGATTTACGGTTTTGATTTTGGTACCACATGGTTCACGATAGGCGTAAACGAATCGGACGTGTTAACAAACTTTTCGAGCCGGCTCGAAAAATATTTGATTCGTATTCGAAATTCTCAAAATCGAGCCGAACTCGAACATTTCAAACTTTTTCGAGCCGAACTCGAACCCAAACTACTTTGTTCGATAGTTCGCGAGCCGCTCGAGGACTTTGATATTTTATTAATATAATATAATTATATATTAAATAAATATATTTCGAAACTTTCAGGTATTTATTTTCGAGAATAGTTCGAATAGCTTGCGAACATGTTTGGATCTTTTCGAGCCGAACTCGAACTTTGTTTCGAACCGAACCCGAGCCAAATTTTTAAAACTATCCGAACTCCGAAAGAACCCGGGCTCGAATATAACTATTTATAACCGAATTCGAACCTTAAAATTTCTATGTCCAGTTTCTTATTTTTAGGAATCTGCGTAAATTATCGGTTTTTCTATTCCATTTCCACTCATAGGACCGAAACTGAAAAATCCATTTTTTTTGTGACGGTTCAATTTAAGGTTATAGGAGAAGAAGTGGATACTAAACAAATGAACATAGTACAATCCATCCCCCGCGCTGGTCTTTTTTTTTTCCTCCAACACACAAGGGAATATGAATTACCACAAACCACGATAAGTATTCAAAAAAAAAGAAGACCCACCACTAAAACCGTGGCCACAGAAACAAAATATCAGATCCAAAACATCATAGTACAGATTCACAACAAAATAATTCACACTTCCAACATATCTAGCCTACAATCCTAGGGCCACATGGTGCTACGACGGAAACTTTGTTGATACCCTCAAGGGCGCTGCCCTCAGAAACAACATCCACCATCTAAATGAAATCTTTTTTTACCTTTTCAAAAAAGATTTCAAATGAATGGTGATGATGCCCTAAGGGCACTACTTTAAAGACATCGTCAAAAACAAACCGTGCTACGACACTCCCGTGATATCTAGGCTACCATCCTGGGGCTACAGCATCAATGTAACCAAGAAAACGTCAAGTCAAGTGAAAACAAACACAACTAAAATATAAAACTAACTAACATAACATACTGTTCATTTTCTTATCCAACTACTCCGACCCAACTTAACAATAAAAAAAAAACAACCAAAAATATCTAGCAAATTGAAAAAAATCAAAAGCTCGGGGAAAAGAATAAACCTGACAGATATCACAGTTGGGCATCTGCGAAAGGGAGCTGGAAAGGGGAACCCTCTGATGCTTGCTAGCGAGTTTATTGGCGGCGTGCACTTTCTGGTCACAATTCCAGCACAGAGCCGCCTTGTCCGCGCAGCAGAGGACGTTCGCCTCAGCTGCCTCGCACCCGTTGCACTGAATCTTCATCCTTGTTTCGGAACTACCAAAATTGCGAAAGAACCCCCCCACCTCTAAACTTATAAAAAAAAAAAAACAAAGGATTTTGTAGAAGAACCTGAGTTTGTATTAATTTGTACCAAGGGGAGTGTTCCAGAACTAGACAACTGGGTATTGTTTGCCCAATGATTTCTCTTTTTTATATTCAAAAGGGGTGGAACTAGGCGGTTTGGCACGTGCAGCTTTATCTACGTGTACGGATGCTTTGTTTTACTCATTTATATTTTTTAAGAGATTTTTTAAAAAAAAATTTATTGACAATATTTTATTTAGTTTTTTTATAAGTTGGCTGTGTTCGAGTGGTTTATTTTGAATTTTATGAGAAATACTTCTCTATTTTACTTTATACTTGACAATAGAAGCCTATATATATTAAAATGTTTCTCAATAGTTTAGTTTGTGAAACAAATTATGAGTATTAAAATACAACAAAATAGTTTTTACATGTATTGCTTATGAGGCATTCCAGCTGTACTCCAGCTGGTTGGTGTCGGTGCATCTTGTTTTACTTCTATAAATAGTCATTAGCTTAGTTCAAATTGTATATTTGATTTTTTTCAATCTTCTGCTCAAGTGCAGAACATTTTATGTAATTTTGATTCTTCTTCAATACATAAGCTTGTGTCTTCAAATCCCAATATGACAACAAAGAATTAAAAGCTGCGTGATTTCATTTCCGATTCACTCTCCATGGTGAAAGGAGGGCAAGCTGGAAATAATCAAGCTAACTCCGCTGCTCGAATGAATCTTGAAGACTCTGGTAATCCATTTTTTCTTCGAAATGGAGACGCATCACCTTGCTGGTTCGAACCATAATATGTTGAATCATGCGATTTCTATGGCGTTAACTCTGAAAAAGAAACTTGATTTTGTTGATAGATCTATTATGCGACGTGGTAGTGTTTATCGGTAGTGTTTATCGTGTATGCCCAAATTAATCTCACGAGAAAATGATATATATTTGTGTTAATTATGCAAATAAATAGTAAAAAAGGGGATTTTAAAATTGATTAAACCACCACTGTAAAAAATCTATGAATTAAGGTTTTTTTTTTAAAAATAATTCAAAAAAAAATATTTTCAAAAATACTTCGAAAATAAAAATAAACATATATATTATATATAAAATAATAAACATAATATATACATATATACATGTATATAATATATATATATATAATTAAAAAAAAAGAGAGTAAGGGCGGCTCCTCAATGTTATAAGGGCCGCTTCAATATACATATATACATGTATATAATATATATATATATAATTAAAAAAAAAAGAGAGTAAGGGCGGCTCCTCAATGTTATAAGGGCCGCTTCAGCCTGAAGCAGCCCCTCATTGCACCTTCAGCCGTCGCTTCAACCGGCGGTTTGATGTATATTTACAACACTTTTATTTTTGAAGTATTTTTGAATTATTTTTAAAAAAAAACCATGAAATAAACTATTGAGCAATCTAAGGTGATTTAAATTATGAGAAAATCGATTCTTGATTTTCTGTCGACTCTGCAATTGGGGTTTACTATCTCGACCATCGATCTTCACATACGATTCAACTTTCATATGAATATTCATCATGGACATTTAATCGAATCAAAGTCATAACTCACTAGTTAAGTAGTCAAAGCGTTCTAGTTTAACCCTCAATCAATCAAAATACAAGCGATTAAGATTTATCGATGATAGCATAAGAACTAGTAAGATCGATGAAACTAAACAACATAATCCAAGCGTCTATGTTTAATCTAGTCAATTGTATTCCTAAGAATTTAACAAACTCACAAGCGAAAATTTATTAATCTTAGTTACTTCGCAAATTAGAGAGATCAAACGATTTCGTATTTTATATCTAATTTAGAATTTAAATTGCATGAACAATCATTATACGGTCAATCCAATAATCAAACACAACAATCATGGCATGAAAATCAGAAAAAGAATTGATACTCAACGAAAATCAACAAACAAAACGTAATCTCACGAGAATCGTAAACTCCTAACATGTCGTCTTCCTTAACCAAAAATCAAAAGGTAGTTTAGCAACTCATGACTAAATAAAAACAATAAAAATCAAATTAAAGCATAAGGAAAAGAATAGACAAGCTGTAAAGATCGTCGCTTGTCGAGATCGTCACTCCAGCCTTCGCCTTGATCTTCATAGCCGCCTTGAAATTATGAAAGAAAATTCTAAAACTAATATCTAAGGTCTAAAACTATGATGAATTCATAATAATATTGAAGAATATATTCTAATTTAAGATCCTCTTTTCGAGTTTTATGGTAGGAGATCTAGTAATTGGGGTAAAATTTGTGTAGGATAGCAACAAAGCAAGTTTCCAAAATTATGAAAATAGGCCATGTGAGAACCCGATTTTTTCAACCAAGTCAATAACTAGAGTTTTGGTCATTTAAACAACTATGTATTTTAAATCAACTCAATTACTTGATATTAAGGGATAATGTTGAATTATTAAATAGCAATAGATAATATTAAATTAATATGATATTATCATACCACCTAGCTAGATAGAATTTGATTGATTCCGGGAGACTTCTTGGTAACAAAAATACACTTAATAAATATGGTATATTAGATAGATAATTAGGTGTCTAGTATGATTTAAACTCTAAAGATTATTTAGAATTTTAGTAGGAATAAAAGTGTATCATGCTATCATCATCTTGATTAACCTACACTATTTATATACCAAATCACTCACCTATTTTCAGCATATTAGTTTGATACAAAACAATACTTCTTTCGAAAATTCTATCAATAATAATAATAAATTCAACCAATCAAAAGTCTTCCACCTTTATTCTTCAAGAATTTTCGAGAGATCCAGCACCAAATTCAAAGAGTTCAACCAATCAAATTTCTTCTCCAATCAACCTAGAGTCTTGAAGCTTTGACCTTTAATTCTCATAAAATTGCCACCTTTCTCATCGAGAATTCCAGCAGGAAAGATTTCGAAAAAAAAAACTCAGTCCAATTTGTTCGAAAAATTCACACAGTGCACACACACTGAAGGTGTTCAAACACTGTTTATATTAGGAGGAAAGAATTCGTTGTTGTCGCACCCTAAATCGTTCAAACACGTTCACAATCGCGGTAAGTGGGCTTTGTTATATATTCGTTTCGTTTTCTAAAAATCATATGTATGTTTTGAAATCTCAATCGAATATGTGATGTATTTTAAAACTATGATGTTCTGAGAACAAATTTTGATCATCGAGAAATAAGGGCTATACGGAGCAAAGTACTACGTATGATGGGAGCCACCTCTTGGGTCCAAAGGGCAAAGTGCTATGTGTACGGGGGCCACCTCTTGAGCCTGCGGGGCAAAGTGCCACGTACATGGGAGCCACCTCTTGAGCCGGCGGAGCAAAGTTCTACGTATACGGGAGCCACCACTTGAGTTTATGCAAGTCCCTCTAGATTGTCGGTGTTATGGATCTATGTTTAAGTGATACGAGTTACGATTCTGATATGATGTTCTGTTCTGGCTCTGATTAGAGCAATATGTTAATTTATGTTTCTGTATACATATCAGTTTATGTCCGATTATGATATATATTTTGGAATTATGAAAAAGTATTATTGTTATCACATACGATTGGCCCCCGCTTGCTGAGTGTTTTCCAAAACACTCACCCTTTACTCTACATTCCCAGATAAAGACGAGGAAGATATTGAAGACGAAGAACAACACCAATTTTGGGGTTGGTGATCCGCTGCGTTTCTATGAATTAAAGACATCAATTTTGGTTTATTTAGGATTTCATTAAGTTATTCCGTTTTAAGACATTTAGAGTTTGATTATGCAATTTAAATTCAATTGTAAAGACAATTATTTATATTCTTGGAATAATAGACTGGTTTTCGTAGAATTCTGTATTACGAGGCTTGTTGATTTTGAATTGTATTTAGAATCAACGCCGGTGTTATCGACCCCGGTCTCGGGGCGTGACAGGCCCGGCTATTGACTTGCATTGACTTCTTCATACGATTTTCGAATTAAGCAAATTAGCTGTCCACGCGTAGACAACTGAAAGTTATATAAATTTTCTCTTGAAAACATTTCTAAAATATGACTGGAAGATGAAGAAAATCGAGGAGAAATGAGCAACATGTGTCTTGGTATCCGGTTTTCTCTATTTTCTTCAGCTTTATTTCTTCTTCCATCATTTTAGTTCGATTTCTTCATCTTTTCCTCCATATTACCAAATTATGATTAGGAATCATAACCATCAAGTTAACCATTAAATCATTCCCAATCATTGACAGTGAAGCGCATAAAATGTGTCTATTTCTAGCCACATCAAATACCCTCATACTTAGTCTTTACTCGACATCGAGTAAATCAGAATAAAATAAAACCTTTTTGGTGGCTCATAGCTTCATAACAAACTAATGTATCCTCACTTTAATGCCTCAACAATTTTAAACATGCATAATAATGAATCACAGTAGAATTCATTTTCAAAGGTCCAGTTTTCAATTGTGTATAATTGAGTAACACATAACATTAATAGAAGCTCCTAAGTTTAGCATTGTCTTATCAATCCTAATGTTGCCAATCACACACAGGATAGAAACATACCAGGGTCCTTACATTTCGTGGGAATGCTTCTTTAGATGACCGCATAAACATTCTCACCTAGTTCAATCTTGGGGCACCGTTTGAGTTTTTGCTCATTTCCACTTTCCATACTTCCTTCAAAAACTTAGCATACCGAGGTACTTTCTTAATGGCATCATATAGTGGAGTGTTTTCCTCGCACCTTCGAAATGTCTCATAGAGTCCATCGGTGCCCTTGTCCTTCCTATTCATCTTTAATGTAAGTGGGAATGGGGGTTCAATTTTATACTCATGAAGTGGAGGGAACTTACCTTGTGGTTCCCCTTCTTGAATGAGCTCCTCGTTGTCCACTTTGGTGTCCTTCTCTTACTTAATATCTTCTCGTCCAGTTGGCGTCAGTACCACAGTCTCCATTGTGTCTTCTTCACCCCTCTTTAATGTCACAGCATTCACATTTTCTTTTGGGTTCACCACTGGCTGTGAAGGCATGCCATTTGATATTCTGCCTTCTATCTTGTTGATTGAGGTCGCCAACTGCCCCATTTGAGTTTTCAAGCTTTGAATGCTCACCATCATCTCTTGTTGAAATTGTAAAGAATTTTCAGCAATAAATTTATAATATTTTCTAACATGTCGTTAGTGGCAGGGATTAGAGGTTGTTGATGCCTCTGTAATGATGGTATGTAGGGCGGTGGAGGGTGGTGCGGAGGTTGACTTCCATAGCTCTGGTTTGGGTTATCCCTCCAACCTTGGTTGTATGCGCTCGATGATGGTTCATAACACCTTTGTGGTGGGCCAGAAATGCAACCGATGTGTTTACGTGCTCAGTGGCTGTCTCTTGAAGTGAGGGACATGCATCAATAGGATGGCTTGTGGCCAGACAAATTTCGCATGGCTTCATCTTCATCACATTGCCATCTGCAAGATGACATACACGAGAAGTTAAATCAATCAGTTGTTGTTCAAGGTTAGATACGTTTACCTCGTGTCTTGGCGTCTGTCCATGTCGAGTAGGTCTAAATTGTTGGGAGTTGGCAGCCATGGTCAATCCAATAATCAAACACAACAATCATGGCATGAAAATCAGAAAAAGAATTGATACTCAACAAAAATCGACAAACAAAACATAATCTCACGAGAATCGTAAACTCCTAATGTGTCGTATTCCTTAAAAGGCAGTTTAGTCACTCATGACTAAATTAAAAAACAAAAATCAAATAAAAAGCATAAGGAAAAGAATAGACAAACTATAAGGATCGCCGCTGTCGAGATTGTCACTCCCGCCTTCGCCTTGATCTTCGTAGCCACCTTGAAATTATGAAAGAAAATTCTAAACTAATATCTAGGTCTAAAATGTGATCAATTCTCAATAATAATGAAGAATATATTCTGATTTAAGGTCCTCTTTTTGAGTTTTATGGTAGGATATCAAGTAATTGTGGTAGAATTGGTTTAGGATATCAACAAATCAAGTTTTCAAAATTCTGAAACTACGCCCGACGATCGATCGGTAAATTTTGACCGATCAATCGCCAGCTACAGTAACATTTCCGTGCTCCTACTGCCTCGGGCGATCAATCGGTAGGATTCGGGCAATCAATCACCAGATCCATATTTTTGTTGCTCATTTTTCTGCTTTTGACGATCGACTTTAATTGGTCATAACTTCTTCATACGATCTCCGAATTAAATGAATTAGCTATCCATACGTATACAATTGAAAGTTCTACAACTTTTCTCTTGAAAACATTTCCAAAATATGGCTGAAAGATGAAGAAAACCGAGGAGCAAGGAGCAACATGTATCTTGGATTCCGGTTTTCTCTCTTTTCTTCAACTTTCTTTATTGTTCCATCATTTTAGTTCGATTTCTTCATATTTTCCTACATATTACCAGATGTATGATTAGGAACCATAAACATCAAGTTAACCATTAAATCATTCCAATCATTGACAGTTAAGCGCATAAAATGTGTCTATTTCTAGCCACATCAGACCACTATTAGATGATTTGTTGTATGGTGCGTGGCATAGATGTAATAGCATGATGATATCTTGGATATTGAATTCAGTTAGTCGTGAGATAGCAGAAAATTTGATGTACATATCAACAGCTTATGAAATCTAGACAGATTTGAAGGATAGATTTCACCAAAATAATACATCTAGAGTTTTTCAAATAAAAAAAGTGCTAAGTGCATTACACCAATGCACAATGGGTGTTAGTGCATATTATCCGAAATTAAGGATATTATGGGACGAATTGAAAGATTATTAACCATGTTCAATCTGTAATTGTGGATTTATGAAAAGATCGGACCAATTTCAAAGTCATGAGTGTGTGATGCAGTTTTTAATGTGATTAAATGAATCGTATGCACAAATCCGTGCTCAAGTGTTGATGATGGATCATTTACCTGTTATTTCGGCCATATTTTTAGCACACTGGACTTAACGCGGTTTTGCCTTAGTTGTTCAGGAAGAGAGGCAACGATCCATTCACCAAAATGTGGTTAAAATGTGATTGATAATCAGAATACCAAATCTCCTTCTGTTAATGCAGTAGCAGGGAAGAAGTCTTATTATCCTAAGCATGGTTCGCCGTCGCGGGAACGGTGCCTGGAACGGAGGCCTCCGTTCCAGTTCCAATAACATTTCACGGAACGGTAACAGAACGGATTTTTTAAAAAAATTATCAAAAAAATTAAAAAATTGAATATTTTAAGAAAAAAATATTTATTGGATGCACCAAAAAATGGCCGTTCCGCCGTTCCAGAGCAAGCAAAACGTTCTGTTCCTCCGTTCTCTAGCTAAAAAACTGTTCCGATACCGATTTTGGGGCGGAAAACGCATTTACAAGACATGTACATTTACATGCCGGAACGCGGAACGCCGGACAGGTTGGGGGCGATCCGGTTACGGACCGGCCGTTCCGATACCGTTTCTGTAAACTATGATCCTAAGGGAACTAGATCTGATAAACTTGTTTGTAGTCATTGCAATTTTACAGGACACGCGATGGATAAATGTTACAAACTTCATGGTTATCCACCTAGACACCCAAAAATTTGGGCATAATATAGGCACGTTTCAAGCATAAGCATGCCAAAGCAATGAAAATATTAAAGACCAGCCTAGTACATCATCAGAGGCTCTGACTCATACTCAGTGTAACAACAACAAAATGAACCTACTGTATCTTGCTTCAATGGTATTCATTCTTTCTCTCATTCTTTTAATTCTATCTTTTGTTCTGATTGGGTGTTAGATACATTGCTATTCACCACATATGTTGTTCCTTGACCACTTTTAGCTCATATAATATGTTGTGACATTGCGAATAATTTGTTGGTTCCAGTTACACACACTGGGACAGTGCAGTTGTCTTCAAAAATCTTGCTTAATGATGTGCTCTTTGTTCCAAATTTTCGATTCAATCTACTCTCTATTAGTTCCATCACTAAACATATTAGATTTTCAGTCTCATTTATGATGAATTCTTGTAAAATACAGGTCCAGGACACAAGAAGAGTGATTCGATGGGTAGGTGAGTTGGAAATCTATATGTCTTCGACAACACCATTGAACATTCAAAATTATGTAATGTTTCTTTCAATAAAAGCTGAATTCTGGCACTCGAGAATGGGGCATCCCTCTTTTGTTAAACTTTCTGTTTTAGGGAATGCATTACATTTACATCCTATTGTTCAAGATTTATTGCATTGTAATATCTGCTATTTGGCTAAACAGAAACGGCTACCTTTTGTTTCAAACAATTCAGCTTGTGAGAATTCTTTTGACTTGGTTCATATTGACATATATGGTCCTTCTACTCCAATGAGAACTGAGGGATTTCGATACTTTGTTACAATTGTAGATGATCATAGTAAATTTACTCCGGTTTACATGTTAAAATTTAAATCAGTATCACATATCTTGCCATCATTCTGTCAAATGATTCTTACTCAGTTTGGAAAGAAAGTTTGTCAATTCGTAGTGACAATGCACTTGAGTTTAATCTCATAGAATTCATTCATACCAAAGGAATTATTTGTAAGGAATCCGACAAGCAAACACAGCGGAATAAAATTAAAATTTCGGATTCCAACCGAGGATCTATACGAAGAAACCATATCGGGTGATTAGAGTTATACCTTTGTAGCTTGTTTGATGCAGAAAAAAATGTCCACGGGTTCCACGAGTCGTCTAGCAAAACTTCACAGCTTTGACTCTACGGTATCCACACGATGGAATCGATAAGGGTTGTTGAAATTAGGACTCTTCCCAATCAACTTAATTCACCCAATGAAGTTTATCTCTCTTTATCGATTTAATCTTTTGTGCGACCCGTTAGGATCTTGCAACGTTGGCAGTGACATAAAATCTTATTTTATGTCAATGAGCGGTATCAAGCAACACATCAAGGCTACCCAAGTTGCAATAATGTCATTGACTCGATATTACCTACGGCCTGTGATAATATCCACCATGTAACTTAATCCCTTTCACCTAGGTGTTTAGATTAACACGAGTCATGGAATAAGTCATACTCATGTAGTTCAATCTTTTATTTCTTGATCCCTAAGTAGACTAGAATAAACGAATAAGTTCGATATCACATATCGACTCATTTGAGCATGGCCATGCATTTTAGTCTCACTTGATCAAGGGCCCAAATAATTCTCCTGTTATATAGGAGGGACAAATCCTATCTTGATCACTCAACATCACTCTACATAATTCGTAGTATATCCAATAATTGTCTTTATAGTTTATCCTGTTACAGGTAACGTTTGACAATATCAAGATACACAACTCCTTATATTGGGATCTCTGGTGATATCAAGTCGTAAGGATTACATACACCATTATCACTATGAGAATTGCTTATGACATCCATATAACAATCCATGTAGAATTCTCATGCTGGGTCTGTCCAATACATAGTTCTCTAACATGTACCTATGTGTTGATTCGATATCTCATATCCATGAATAAATTCATCAATCAATGCATACTAATCTCAGTGCATTATCATTATCCTAATTTATGATAATACTTTACTAGGGACAATCTTTAAGTATAATACAATATTATTATAAAGACATTAATATATATTTATTCATATTACACAGATATTTGAATAATATATAATAATGAATTGTCATTAATTAAAATCATATTACAATGTATGTCAAAATCAATCATCTAATGAGTTGTCTTAGGCCATATCCCAACATTATTCACTATTGTTCTTGAGTTGAGTGCCTACAACAAAACTCAGTGTTGAAAGAAAACATCATGTATTTAATGTAGCCCAAGCTCTTCTGTTTCAGTCCCACATATCATTAGCATATTGGAACGATTGTATATTGACAGCCGTGTACCTTATTAATCGGACACAGTCTCCACTTCTTTCACATAAAACATCCTTTGAGATACTACACAATAAACACCCATCTTTCTCACATTTAAAGGTATTTGGGTGCTTGTGTTATGGTTCTACATCGGTTTTTGCTCGAAACAAGTTTTCTCACAATCTGTGTTCTTAGGTTATCCATCCAGGTACAAGGGATATAAATTGCTTAACCTTGAAACAAATAAAATATATATATTTTGAGATGTCATCTTTCACGAAATCATTTTCCCATTCAAGGAACATCCACATTCTACACATGACACTGGCACTGAAATATTCCTTGATAGAGTCTTACGTACTCATAAGAATTCAATAGAAAGTTCATGTAATTCATATATTCCTTTGTGTCTCCGAATCTGTTACTCACACTTTGACTCGATCAAATCGCACCACTACAAGGCCAAGTCATCTTCAGGATTATCACTGTTTTATGGTGAAATCTAATTCATCTTGTTCCACTGCTCATTCTTTAACATCAGTGCTTGATTCAAATAAGTTGTCAACTACCTTTCGTACATTTGTACGTTTTGTTTCTTCAGTAGTTGAACCAAAAATATTTTCCCAAGCCGTTGTTATTGCAGAGTGGAAGCAGGCGATGATTGAGGAGTTAAGGCATTGGAAAAGAATAAGATTTGGACTGTTGCGAGTCTACCTCTTGGAAAGCGTGTAGTGGGGGTAAATGGGTATATAATGCCAAGTTTTTAGCATATGACACTGTCATGCCTCGATACGAATCATATATGTTTAATATGATATGGTGTAATTATGTATTCTGGCGTAATTAGGTGATACTTACGGTATGATATGGACTCGAGTTTGGAATGGAATCGAGTATGAAAAAGGAATTGTTCATGTTATGACATGTTGGTGATAGCAAGAGAGCTATGTTATGTATAGAAATGACATGAGTACATATAGTTGATTATTAATTAAACATACATTTGAATTTGAGTTTGGAATGTGATGTGCATGTGAATGGAATTTCAGATGGATTTGAGTGTCCATATTTAAATAGAAAATCATATTCTAATCACATAATACACCACAATTCACCTAGCAAATCTCTACATCTCTCTCAAACCCTTGCTTAAGCTTGTGCTTCCTTACTTGAGATTAAGCTTGGAAATCAAGCTCTACCTTGGTTAAGAAGTGAAATCAAAGTTATTTGGTAATGTGTTTTCTTAACATATGAGGTGTATGATTACTAGTTGATTTACTTGAGCATGGTAGTAGCTTTTGGATGTTTCTTGATTTGGTGTGCAAGGAATTAAAGCATAGAAACTTGTTTTGCATGAAAGAAATATGCCTAGCAGGTGGTAAATTACTTTTGATGCATAATTGGAGATGACATGAAACATGGAGGTAGAACCATGGGGATAAACTTGAAAATCGTCATATTTTGAAACTGTTGTTGTCGAGCGATCGATCGCTAGCTTGTACCGACGATAGCTGAAACAGGGGAATGTGTAAGGCGGTTCATGTAGCGATCGATCGCTGAATGCGACCGATCGATTGCTCAAATGCCGTAGCTTTTGTATAAAATTCAGATTTAATACCGAGCGATCGCTAGCTCTGTACTGATCGATCGCTAGGGTGAATTAGTTGTAGCGATCGATCACTGAGATTGACCGATCGATCGCAAGACCCAGATTATGAAAATGTTGTATTTTCTTAGTAATTGTTTCATAAAATGGTTGATGACATTATACATTGTTGGTATTTATGTAGCATCATCACAGGGGACGGGACAACGAGGTGGTTAACCATTGATGCCTGAATTTCTATATTTTGTGTCGCACAACAGGTACGTGTTGACGTACGAGTATGGGCACTACGAGTTCCTAGTTATGATGTTCGGTGTGGCGAACGCCCCGGCCATCTTTATGAGTCTGATGAACCGGGTGTTCCAACCATATCTTGACCAGTTCATCATAGTGTTTATTGACGACATACTTATCTACTCTCGGAGTGAGGAGGAGCATGTGAAACACTTGCGGACAGTGCTCCAGATCCTAAGAGATAATCAGTTGTATGCCAAGCTCAGCAAGTGTGAATTCTGGTTGAGCAGCGTGGTGTTTTTGGGGCATGTCATCTCTAGCAGTGAGATATCAATGGATCCCAGGAAAGTAGAGGCAGTGATGGAGTGGTCTGCATCCACTTCTGTGCCCGAGATACGGAGCTTTCTTGGTTTAGCCTGTTATTACCGACGTTTTGTCGAGGGATTCTCAAAAATTGCTAAGCCTTTGACACAGTTGACTCAAAAGGGAGTACCATTCTATTGGTCTGAGGCTTGTGAGCAGAGCTTCCAAGAGTTGAAGCAACGGTTGACGACAGCGCCTGTGTTAGTGATTCCCACGGAGAACAAGAGATTCGTTCTATATGCTGATGCATCACTACAGGTCTTGGATGTGTACTGATGCAAGATAAGCATGTGGTAGCTTATGCATCGAGACAGCTGAAGCCGCATGAGACTAGATATCCAGTCCATGACTTGGAGTTGGCGGCTATCATTTTTGCCTTGAAGATTTGGCGGCATTACTTGTATGGTACGTCGTTTACCATTTATACGGATCACAAGAGCCTGAAGTTCTTGTTTACTCAGGCGGAACTGAACATGAGACAGAGGAGATGGATGGACTTACTCAAGGACTATGATTGCTAAACAGAGTACCATCCTGGGAAGGCGAACTTGACAGCAGACGCCTTGAGTCGGAAGGTGAAGTGTACTGCTGAGGACACCATGCATTTATCAGCTGTGATGACTACTGTCATCTGGGCTATGATTTTGATGTGGATACATCACTGGTACGTATATCAACCTTACTGTCAGAGCCGGGTATTTATGAGAATATCAGAAGAGCTCAGAAGATAGATGATGAGACTCAGAGATGGTTATCATTGGTACTTCTTGGGCAGCCATCGAAGTTCAGAGTGGCTGAGAATGGTTCCTTGAGATTGGGTAACCGTTGGGTAGTTCCGAGTACGCCGGAGTTGCGTAGGGGAATCTTACAGCGAGCTCATAGCAGCAGGCTTAGTATCCACCCAGGCGGGACGAAGATGTACAAGGATCTATGTGATGAATTTGGTGGAAAAGGATGAAACGAGATGTGATAGCATTCGTTAAGAGATGCTTGATCTGTCAACAGGTGAAGGCAGAAAGGCAGATGCCTGGTGGCGAGCTGAGGAGCTTGGAGATACCATAATGGAAGTGGGAACACATATCCATGGACTTTGTGGCCCACTTGCCGAGGACTGCTACGGGGTTTGATGCGATTTGGGTGATCGTGGACAGGCTAACAAAGGTGGCTCATTTTATTCTGTACAGTATGACATTCACATACTTGAGGATGGCTCAGTTGTTTGTCCGGATGTAGTGAGACTGCACGGGATTCTAGTTTCCATTATATCTGACCGAGATCCGCGGTTTACATCTCACTTTTGGGGAGGCCTTCAGTCAGCTTTGGGTACTAAAGTGAGATTGAGCACGACATATCATCCCCAAACGGACGGTCAGACCGAGCGTACTATACAGACGCTCGAGGACATGCTACGGGCATGTGTGTTGGAGTTTGATACTTCGTGGCAGGATTCATTGGCCTTGGTAGAGTTCTCGTACAATAATAGCTATCATGCGAGCATTCAGGTGGCTCCATTCGAGGCTATTTATGGTCGACGTTGTAGGTCACCATTATACTTGGATGATTTGACTAGTAAATCAGTCGGAGGACCCGAACTGATTCGGGAAATGGAGGATAAGATAAAGATAATCCGATAGAAAATGAAGGCAGCCCAGGATAGGCAGGCAGCCTATGCAAATAAACGGCGACGACCGTCGGAATTCCAATTGGGAGATAAGGTCTTTTTGAAGATCTCGCCTTTCAGAGATGTGGTGCGGTTTGGTATGCGAGGGAAATTGTCTCCGAGGTATGTGGGGCCGTTTGAGATCTTGCAGCGCATCAGTACTTTGGCTTACTGATGTGACTAGAAATAGACACATCTATTGAGCTTAATTGTTTACGATTTGGTATGTTTTGATGGATAATTTGATGCATATGCTACCTAATCGTATATTTGTGTAATTGTAGGTGGAATCGAAGAATTTGAGCTAAAAACGATGTATAAAGATCAAGGAAAGATTTGGAGATGATAAAGACTCAAAGGAGATCAAGAATAAGGCTAAAAGTGTAATTTTGATGAAGAGATCGATCGCATGGAAGAGGAGATCGATCACCTTTGGACAGAAAGTTGAGCAACAAATTACACGAGTCAACGATCGATCACCAAACCCTACTGGAGAGGCGAACGATCGCCAGAAGAGATTTCCCAAAAAATAGAGCCAGCGATCGATCGCTAGTCTGAGGCGATCGATCGCTAGATGAGTTTTGGAAATATTGGGAACTTTATTTTTTTACCATCTTGTTGGGTTTTGGAAACCCGAATAATCTTGGTTTTGATGTTAACAAAACTTGTTATTGTGTTGCTAACATATTTCATCAAGTGTGCAGTTCATAGATGATATTTTACAGCTTGATGATGTGCTAAGAAATGCCCTTGAGTTTGGTTGCTGAAATAAGGACCAACTGGAGTACCAGTTGGAGTACCAGCTGAAGGACCAGTTGGAATACCAGTTGACCAGACCAGCTGGAGTACCAGCTGAAGGACCAGTTGGAGTACCAGTTGACCAGACCAGCTGGGAGGACCAGCTGGAGAGGACCAGCTGCAGGACCAGCTGGAGAGAACCAACTGGAGGACCAGCTGACCAGACCAACTGGTGAGATAGGACTTTGATTATTGGATTAAACGTCCACGATGAATATTCATATGGAAATTGAACCATTTGTGAAGATCGATGATCAAGATAGTAAACACCAATTGTAAAGTTAACCGAAAACCGAGAATCACACTTTTCTCATAAGTTAATTCATCTAGTTTAATTTTGCATCATAGTAGTATTTAATTCAATTGATTTCAAAAACCCCTTTTTATTTTCGTTTGCATAAGTTAACACAAAGATATAACATTCCTCGTGGGATCGATCCCTACTCACGCTACTACATTTATAACTGTTATTAACTTGAGAGGGTTAATTTGGGCGTACGCGATAAACGCTACCAAATTTTGGCGCCATTGCCGGGGAAGGCAATTTTATTAATTTGTGTTAATTTTTTTATTGATATTCTTCTTCCCGTGCTTTTTACTGTTTGTTCATGCACGCAGGCGATTTTTCATCAGAGAAGGACGAACATCAATACGATCCTGAGATAGAAAGGACTTTACACCAACTAAGGAGAGAAAATCGAAGACAAGTAAAAGAAGAAGAGGAAAGGACTATCATGGCGGAGAATCAAAGCCTACGACAGTTGGCGAATCCTAACTTGGATCAACAACCTCTCTGCATCACTTTCCCTGCTCTCGCGAATAACGTAAGTTTCGAACTTAAATCTGGACTAATTCACTTATAACACTTGATAAAATTCCACGTGGTATGCACTACGATGAAGTTGAGTGGCGTAACGGATGAGCAAATCAAACTGAGAGCCTTTCCATTCTCTCTAAAGGATGCTGCTAAAGATTGGCTATTTTACTTACCCTCCGGATCTATCACCACGTGGACGGACTTGCAAAGAATTTTCCTTGAGAAGTACTTTCCAGCTTCAAGGGTAACTAACATAAGGAAGGAGATCTATGGGGTGAAGCAATACCAAGAGGAGTCGCTGCACGAATACTGGGAACGATTTAAGTAGTTGTGTGCAAGCTGCCCACAACATCAGATAAGTGAGCATCTTCTAATTCAATATTTCTATGAAGGTTTACTTTCTGGTGACAGGAACTTAGTGGATGCGGCAAGCGGATGAGCTTTTATTGATAAGACAGTGGAGGAGGCAAGGAACTTGATAGCAAACATGGCTGCCAACTCCCAGCAATTTGGACATGTTCGCCATGGACAACCCCAAGAAAAGAGGTAAATGTAACCAATCTGGAACAACAACTGATAGACTTAACTTTTCTTGTGCGTAATCTTGCAGGAGGCAATGTGGGGAAGATAAAGCCATGTGGAATCTGTCTAGCTGTGAACCATCCCACTGATGCATGTCCATCACTACAAGAGACATCCATTGAGCACGTGAATGCAGCGGGAGGATTCCCAGGGCCACCACAAAGGGGCTATGACAATCCCTCGAGCAATTACAATCAAGGGTGGAGGGACCATCCGAACCAAGGATATGGGAACCCACAGATGCACCAACCTCCACCCTACAGACCGCCATATCAACGACCTCCACCACCGCCAGTGCACCCTCCTTCTGACAGGTTAGAAAATATTATTAAAGTTATTGCTGAAAATAGCTTACAATTTCAACAGGAGACGAGGGCGAGCATCCAGAATTTGACTACGCAAATGGGACAATTGGCAACTTCGCTCAACAAGATTGAAGCGAGAGTATCAAATGGACTACCTTCACAACCGAAGGTGAATCCCAGGGAGAATGTGAGCGCTATCACTTTGAAGATGAGCGAAGATACAGCTGAGGAGAAGGTGGTACTGACGCCACCCAAACAAGAAGAGATGAAGGAGACAGAGAAGGACGTTGAAGAGCCCATACAAGAAGAGGAATCACGGGGTAGTTCCCTAAATTTTCTGAATATAAAATTGAACCCCCATTCCCCCTTGCTTTTAAGGAGACTAGGAAAGATGAGGATATCAAGGAACTATATGAAACTTTCCGACGATGTGAGGCAAACGCTCCACTACATGATGCCATGATGAAGATACCTCGATGTGCGAGATTTTTGAAGGAAGTTTGGAAAGCGGATAAGAACAAGGAACGTAAAGGGTGCCCCAAGATCGAACTAGGTGAGAATGTTTCGGCGGTCAATGTTTCGACGTCCAAAGAAGCATTCCCAAAAAATGCAAGGACCCTGGTATGTTTTCTATCCCATGTGTGATTAGGACCATTAGGATTGAGAAGGCAATGCTCGATTTAGGATCTTCCATTAATGTCATGCCTTACTCGATCTACACTCAACTGAAACCTGGACCTTTGAAAAGAAATAACATTGTGATTCAATTAGCTGATAAGTCCATGGTTATACCTAGGAGGATAGTGTAAAGACCCGGAAATTTGAGACTATCTAACAAATTAAGGTATTTGGCTCAAATTAAAACTCTATTATTAAGTTTCCTTATAGAATTAAATCATTAATTGATAGATACCCATAGGCTCTATATCTACCATCACAAAATACTCAATTTCGATATCATGATTTAAGCCAAATAGTTCGAAATTTCCATCATATGTTAGCAATGCAAAATCGAAAAATTCCATTTATGAATCATGAGTTTTGGTAAGATTTTAGAATCCAAACAACTCAAAAGATTGTAGAGGTAATTTCGAAAATCTCACCTTAATTACCATCAAAATCTCACCTTAATTACCATTAAAATCTACACATTTATTACCATCAAGATCTACACCATATTTACAATAGAAATCTGCACATTTTAACATCAAAATCTACACAGATTTTATAACTAAAATTTCGAAACTTTCCACCTCTATTTCCTGATTTTTGTACCAAAATTATATATAGGAGTTCAACCATAGAATGTTGATCTAGCAAACCCTTCTCCTCCAAGAATTTTGATTCGAAAATTTCACCTCAAGAAGCCGAAACTCTACACTTTTCTGTCCAAAGTTTTCGAAAGGATTAAGTCTCAAAAGTTGATATTTTGTTGCTCAAATCTTTTAACCCTCTTTCACATAAAAATCCCAAAATTTGTTTAGCAAAGCTTTCGAATTTACAGCAACTTGTTCATCAAAAAATCATAGCTATCCTTCGAAAATTTAGCAACTAGAATTTACAGAATTTTGTGCACAGTAGTCACGCACGGAAGGTGTGCGATTACTGTTCATTCTAGGAGAAAAGAATCCGACGTTTTGCACCCGAAACCACTCAAACACATCTTCAATTACTGTAAGTGGTTTTTTGTTATTATTCGTTTCGTTTTTGAGAAAATCATATGTATGCTTTAAATTCTCAATCGATATGAAATTATGTTGAAATTATGAAAGTATTAATTTGTAAGCACTTTGAGTTTTCGAAATCTAATTGGAAAAGGATTTCCTTAATGGCCCTGATGCGGTGGGATTATAACCGTTTACACGACCTTATTCGGTGGTTAACCGTTGTTTCTGGAGTTTCCAGACCCTTTATTCGTGGGTAAGCCGATGTCATGACCTTATCTCTAGGGGGGATAAGTCTAGAGACTAATATCAGTACCAAGAGGAAACTAGATTCTTTATTGTGCTTAACGTATAAGAAAATTATGAATGATATGATATGTTATGTTATGGCTCGATGGAGCAATTATGTTAAGGTGCATTCATATCAAGTTTATGTTTGAATACGAAATATGTTTTGGAAATTATGAATATTTATTATGTTATCATATCGATTATCCCCCACTTGCTGGGTGTTTTCCAAAACACTCATCCTTACTCTACATCCCAAAATAAAGCTGAGGAAGAAATTGAAGCTGAAGAAGAACACCAATTTTGGGGTTGGTGATCCGCTGCGTTCTAAGAATTAAAGACTTTATTTTCCATTAAGTATGATTCCATAATTTTATTTCATTTTAAGATGTTTAAGATTTGATTTCCACAATTTAAATTCAGTTGTAAAGACAATGATTCTTTTTATGGAATATAGACTGGTTTTTGTTTAATACGATATTGCGAGACTTATTGATTTCAAGTTGTTATTGGGAATCAACGGCGGTGTTATTGACCCCGGTCTCGGGGCGTGACAGATAGTAGAGGACATACTTGTGCATGTAGAGAATTTGATTTTCCCCGCCGATTTCTATATCTTAGACATGGAAAATGGTGATTCGTCTAGCCTCATTCTTTTAGGGAGACCATTCATGAAAACATCAAAATATATGATAGATGTGCATAGTGGAATGTTAACAATGGAGTTTAATTGCGAGGTTGCAAAATTCAATATTTATGAACCCTTTAAAACTCATGATCATTCTAGTTACGCTATTGGTATAAATGATGAATATGATTATGATTTTGATAATGATGAATTGTGGGAGATGGGAAAGGCTACTGATGGCCTTGATGACAACGGAGGTATGGATTCTCATTTTGTGCATAATGTTCATACTATTGCCGCTTTATCTGCTCATGATACTGCTGACCCTCTCTTTTCTAACTTGCAGGATCGTACCATTGAAAACAAGCACCCTCCGGATCGACCACAACAATCAACAAATGATGGAGGAGGAACAAAGACTGGGGACGACCACTCAAAGGCAAACAAACCAAAATTCAAGGGAATCAAGAAGATATTGAGGTGGAATAGGAAGGATAGAGCAACATCGCATCAACCACCTTGATAGAGGACTGGCGTCGGGCCACCGATGTTAAACAGAGGCGCCGATTGGGAGGCAACCCAAGGGGAGTTAGTTTCCCTTTCTTTTTATTTTTATTGATTTAGTAGTTAGACTTTTCTCTTTTCTTATATTTTTGCCTTACATTGGGGACAATGTAAGATTTAAGTATGAGGGAGGGATTAGTGGTGCGTTATTGCTTTCCTATTATATAAAAATACAAAAAAATCTAAAAATTTGAAAAATTTTGAGCTCATAGTTAGTAATGAACACATGCTTAGAATCACTAGCCCATGATGAAACCTAACTGGTATCATGCATGCTTTTGAACAAACGTGAATTGCTAACCTTGGAACACTTTGAACTCTAATGCAAATTTTGCTTTGACATAGTAGTTGAATATTTCGAGCACAATATTGTCATGACTTGTAAAGTGTGCATAACTTAGTGAAGATTGTGTGAATTTTGTGATAGTCTTAAGAAGTCTCTAATACATGCTAGAACTTAACTACATGCTCTTTGAGGGGTATGTCTAGACTACTTGCGAACATGAAAGTGATTTAGGCAATCTTTGATGCGTTTGAGCCTTTCAAGCCTACCATGTAAAGAAAATCAATCACTAGTATCCTCTTTGAGCTTTAATGCAAAAGAATGGTTGTATGCTAAGCATACAAACAACCACCATTCGACATTCTTTGACTAGCTTATCATCCTTCCCTAATAAACCTAAATATGAATTCTATCCATACCTTTGAAGGGAGTATGATGGGTTTCATTCACATGCATTTAAGTATTCAATGATCCATATATGTTTGTGAGCTTCATTATGAAAAGAATGAAATGCATGAAAGAAAAGAGATGCCTTAAGACAATAGATAAAAATATGACTCCAAGGGGAGCCAAGGCACAAAAGAAGAAAAATGTTGAAATAAAAGTTGAAAAATTCAATCAAGAAGAGAAGCTTTGAGTGTGCATATCATCATACTCTCTTGTTTGATATATCTTACCCTTCTTTCATAAGCCAATACCTAGGCCAAGCTACAAGCTAATAAAGACCTTCATGATTTATGTTTGCAAAGTGGTTAAGATAGTGGAGAAGAGTGTGCAAGTAAGCTTATACTTGTGTTAGTGGATGACTTGAACTATTGTGGATTTGCATCTTTTGGATCTATAATTTGTAAACAACACTTGTTTATGACCACACACACACGTTCACTACTTTGTTAAGTATGAGATGTTTAGGGATTGAACATATTCCACTCTTAACTTTTCACCGCCTTTCATTACTATGCATGTTTAAAATTGTTGAGGCGTTAAAGTGGAGATAAGTTAGTTTGTTATGATGCTATAAGCCAACAAACATATTTTAGTTTTGTCTGATTTACTCGAGGTCGAGTAAAGAGTAAGTATGTGGGAGTTTGATGTGACTAGAAATAGACACATCTATTGAGCTTTATTGTTTACTATTTGGTATGTTTTGATGGATAATTTGATGCATATGCTACCTAATCGTATATTTGTGTAATTGTAGGTGAAATCGAAGAATTCGAGCTAAAAATGATATATAAAGATCAAGGAAAGATATGGAGATGATAAAGACTCAAAGGAGATCAAGAATAAGACTAAAAATGTAATTTTGATGAAGAGATCGATCGCATGGAAGAGGAGATCGATCGCCTTTGGACAGAAAGTTGAGCAACAAATTACACGAGTCAGCGATTGATCGCAATAATGGAGCGATCGATCGCCAAACCCTATTGGAGCCAAGTGATTGATCGCAATAATGGAGGCAATCGATCGCCAGAAGAGATTTCCCGAAAAAATAGAGCCAACGATCGATCGCTAGTCTGAGGCGATCGATCGCTAGACGAGTTTTGGAAATATTGGGAACTTTATTTTTTACCATCTTGGATAGATTTTACCTACAATATCAGATTCTCACCATCTTTGGACAAAATTGGGGACCTTAAATCAGATGAATAGTCATATTTTGAGGAGACGAACATAGTTTAGACATTAGATTTTATTTTTCTCTCAACTTGTGAAGAACGCTCGAAGAACGAGGACGGAATCGACAAGCCGGAATCGTGAATCGTTTTAGTAACTTTTTCTTTTCCTATTAGTTTGATGCTTTCTAGATTAATTTTGATTGTTTTTAATCTAGTTATGAGTAGCTAAATTCTTTGTCATTCTCGGTTTAGGAAAACGATACATTGGAGTTTACGATTCTTGTGAGATTAAGTTTTGATTGTTGATTTTCATTGAGTATCAATTGTTTTTCTGATTTTATTGCCATGATTGTTATGATTGATTGTTAGATTGATCTTCTAGCTATTGTTCATACAACTTAACGCTAAATTAGTTATCAAATACGGCATCGATTGATCCCTCTAATTTACGAAGCAACTAAGATTAATTAAATTCCGCTAGTGAGTTTGTTAAACTCTTAGGAAAAACAATTAACTAGATTAAACATAGACGCTTGGATTATGTTGTTTAGTTTCATCGATCTCACTAGTTCATATGCTATCATCGATTTAAATCTTAATCGCTTGTATTTTGATTAATTGTTTGATAAGGGTTAACTAGAACGCTTGGGCTACTTAACTAAACTTAAGGTGAGATAGAACTTTGATTATTGGATTAAACGTCCACGATGAATATTCATATGGAAATTGAACCATTTGTGAAGATCGATGATCAAGATAGTAAACACCAATTGTAAAGTTAACCGAAAACCGAGAATCACACTTTTCTCATAAGTTAATTCTTCTAGTTTAATTTTGCATCATAGTAGTAGTTAATTCAATTGATTTCAAAACCTTTTTATTTCCGTTTGCATAAGTTAACACAAAGATATAACCTTCCTCGTGGGATCGATCCCTACTCATGCTACTACATTCATAACTGTTATTAACTTGAGAGGGTTAATTGGGCGTACGCGATAAACGCTACCACTTACCGTCTGGCTTTACCACCGTCATTGTCTGGCATTCATGACGTGTTCCATGTGTCCATGTTGCAGAAATATGAGCCGGATCCATCACATGTGTTGCAGCCTTCTGAGGTGCAGTTAGATTCTGATGTGTCTTACGTGGAATTGTCAGTCAGGATTCTGGATAGAGCTGATCGCAGACTTTGGAACAAAGTGATATTGATGGTTAAGGTCCAGTGGGATCGCAGGGGTGTCGAGGAGGCCACGTGGGAGACGGAGCGGCATATGATGCAGCACTACCCGGAACTATTTTCTGGTATGTGATTTATGTTTAGTTTCGGATTGGTAAGTGCATGCGATTTCGAGGACGAAATCTCATAAGTAGGGGAGTATTTTGATATCCCCGAAATAATTATATGCATGACCGCTTATTTTTTAACAAAAGATATTTCAAAGAATGGGTTGAAGCGATTCTACCGCAAGTGCACGGTGTCAAGTTTTAGTATAGTGAAAATTTAGTAAAGGTTGTCGAATCCACAGGGACTAACGTATAAGTACCAAATACGATCAATCAAATTATATTTAGCCTACGATTAAAGGAGTTTGATTAACTAAAGCTAGATTAAACTAAAGAATAAAGATTAAACTAAAAACAAAGAATAGAATGGTTCCGGAAATGCGAAGGTAAGTCACTCGAGAAAATTACCAAACTCGTCGTTCAATTATATTATCTCTACTGATTCAACGGAATTCTCAAATTATCACTCAATTGATTTTAGAGGTGAAAGGTTTTCACTATTATTCGATACACTCTCTCGAGCTGTAACGAAACTAACAATAAATTAGAATAAGTCACTCTCGTGCACCTATTTACTAATTCAAAGTTGCTTAAATCATCAAAACCTATTAACTCTAAATCTTTCGATTTCAAGTTCTCACGTATGCGAAATCATCTCTCGATCTCAATCGTAACATACATCAAAAATTAATGGAGCGTGTTACAGCGTTATCTCTCGATCTCGGCTGTAACCCTCAAATTCAATCAAAGCTAGCTAGACTTTGATCTACACAAGCAATTAATCTATGAACAATAAATATCAATGCGCTCAAATACCAATGAATCAATATATCAAAAACAACGAACTAAAACTTCAATAACATAAACCAAATTCAATTCAAATCAAATACAGATGAGTTTTCTTGTCTCTCGACCTCAAAAACAACAAATGAAAATGAAAATCAAATAAACTAAAGTTCAGAAATATGATAAACGATGGATGAATCCGTGCGTTGCACCGTGATTTCTTCTCTTGTTCCTTCCTTGCACTCCGGAACGGATAGGCTCGACTTTGGACGAAGAACGGAGATTGGATCTCCTTGGGCGGCGGCTAGGGCGGCTGCTCTTGACCTAAAAATGTCTGATATTCTCTGTGAAATTCGTCCTTTTTTTTGTGTAGAAGAGAATCCCCCTTAATAGCCCTCCAGAATCACGATAAAAAAGGAAAATAAAATCTTCAGATCTCGCGTCTCGATCGATCGAGAATTTCACCGATCGATCAGTGCACTGTTCACGCCAACTTTTGGAACTTACTGCCTCGCTCGATCGATCGGGAATTTCCACCGATCGATCGAGAATTTGAAAATTTCAGCTCCGAGGTTACTGCCTTGCTCGATCGATCGATATTTCCACCGATCGATCGAGCCTTCGAAAAATCAGACTCTTGCTTCTGGCTGGCTCGATCGATCGAGAATAAATCTCGATCGATCGAGATCTGAAGAAACCATCTTCAATATTTTCATCATCTTTTATGCCTCGATTTCGCCCGTTATCTTCTCATTAGCTCATCTCTTCCACTTCCGATCAAACTTCCTGAAACAAACGAGTAAACACCAAAAAGCATAATATCATCCAGGAAAAAGTACGGAAAATGGGAAGAACTTACAGTTAAAATCACTCAAAATCTAAGCCTATCAACTCCCCCAAACTTAGACTTGATCGTCCTCGAGCAAGCAATAAACTCAAAAAGAAAAGTTAAACTCGATACTAAGCATGAATCATCCTTACAACATATGCAACAGCTCAGAAATCCTACTTACACAGCAATAGAAGTCAATCAACATTTAACAAGAAGCATTTTCTCCTAAGTTAAACAATACATCGCAACATCGGAACGTGCGTGTGTGCTATTGTCAAACATGAGTTACATATATATCTTTAAAATCAACATGTGCCATATTAACTCCTAGTCAAGATTACTTTGAATTACTCTACAAGTTTACTATCCAGCACTTCTCCACTAATGTAATTGTTCCCTAGACTTGGATCAAAAGGTCTTGAAAGCTTATAACGTTAGGCCTTTTGGTGTCGGCTTCAAAGAAAAGGTAGGGTGAATTCAAAGAAGAGAGTATAACAAAATCAGTTCTTTTGAGCTTCTCTTCAACTTTTTTCTAGCCTTGGCCACTTTGGGTCTTATTTTGAATTTTTCTTTTCAAGGCTTTTCTCTACATCTTTTCTTTTTTTTTTTTCTTTGCTCATTCTTTTGTTTCTTTTGAACTCATTTGCATATAACAATTCTGTGCAATGAATGAGATTCATTATACTCTCCTAGGGGTAGGTAAAATTTTTCTTTTAGGCTCAAACCAAGGTGGGTATAATGAGTTGCCAAGAATGTCGAATGGAGGTCTAATCATATGCAATGCATATACCATTCTTTTTCAATAAGGCTCAAAAGGGGACACTAATGAATAATATATAACAGGTAGGCTTGGAAGGCTCAAACGGTCCAAAGATCGCCTAAATCATCTCCAAGTCTAGTTCCTAATTATAATTTCGCCTCAAAGTGCTTTCAACTAAACTGTAGAGTTCTCTAAGATACTCAAGACTCATCATAGTTAACACAAGTTTTCAATTTAATCAATACATACTTCACTCAATCATGACTCAATAAGTGCTCAAATTATTCCTCAGTTTTGACATGTAGTTAACAAAGGATATATACAAACAAGTTAAACATTTTCATGACTCCTATCTAGATGAGGATTAATTTCATCATGTATTACCATTGTAATTCCAACTCAACAATTCTCAAGAATAACTCAATCCATAAAAAAATTTTGTTGGTGATGCTCAAGGACGAATTAGTCTCAACATCATGCAGTCATGCAAGGTAGGGAAACAAAACAAGTAGCAAGATGTGCAAAAGCAAGATTATGTACAAATACTCAAAAACCCCCCCAAACTTAGCATGTGAATTGCCCTCAATGAACAAGAAAAATAAATGCCAAGGCAAAGACACATACCATGATGACGATCGTCACTGATCGTCATCCTCATCATGCTCCGGAGGGGGAACTGGGTAGTGGTGCTCCTCGCCCTGATATGGCGGAAATGGTAGGTACTCGGAAGGTGGAGGTGCATGTGGCTGGTAAGGTGCAAAGTGTGGCTCCGGTGGGAACTGGAAACCTGGAAAGCCCTGGGCCATGGCAGTGTTCCATGCACTCTGATAGTGCATGAACTCCATCTGACGCTGAGCTACCTGCTCATGGTCCATCTGCAATGCTCTCTGCATGCTATGAATGTCCCGCTGCATGCTGTGAATGCTCTGCTGCTCCAGGCGAATGTTTTGGAGATCCCTATGAAGAGAATCCAAAGTAACTCGTGTATGCTCTGCAGCAGAGGATGATGCTCCAGCTTGTGTATTGTCTGAAGGTCTGCGTCGGTTCGTAGGATCGGCTACAATGATTGGTGTCTTCGGCGGGAGTAGCTCCTCGTCTTCCCCCCATGTCACTCCGTTCCTCTGACATAAAGCAGTGATTGTGGATGGAAACGGTAGTGCGGAGGTCGGTGGGCTACTTCCAATTTCAGCAATGTGATCAGCAATGATCTCGCCGAAGTCCACTTCCTTCCCTGAGAGGATGGCATAAACCAGGACCGCTCTATCTTTTGTCACCTCAGAAGTGTGGGTCGATGGCATGACCCGTGAGGCGACAAATGAAAAACATGCTTGGGCCTCTGGCTTCAAATTCTTCTTTAGAACCAACTGCGGCTCTGCTTTATCATTCCTCTGCCAATCCACTCCCGGCTTGCCAATGACTGTCAATACCTCATCGTAGTCAATCCTGCTACTCTTAAAAGATTGGTATGCACAGTTTTGAAGTAACGGCATCCGGTGAATATTGTTGATTGCGGCTCGATCCACCAACACATCCTTCCCTCGAACATAAACACTTACTTGGTGCCCTGGTCTAACAGCTCGAAGATTCGTGTAAAACTCCCTTACCAGTGGCACCACAGCATCAATCGGTGTCTGAATGAATTGAAACCATCCTTTTCGGCGTACTGTCCTAATGACAGGACACTCCAATTTATCCAAGCTCATTCCCCTTTCACGGCTCAGGGGTTTCTTATGGTAGATGGGGTATAACTCAGCAATCTTGGCAATTAGAAACTTCTGTTCATCATAAACTGGCTCAGAAACAGTGGCCTCTGCCTGCTTTTGCTTCTGGGAAGCTTCTGCCTGCTTTGACCTCTTTCTGGACGACATTTCTTTGCCAACAGATTCTCAACTACTTCAATTCAATTCACTAACACCCCACAACACTGTCAATCCAACACCCTTCAAAACCACAAAACTTCCTCCTAATTGAAATTCTTTTCCAACCCACTGCTAATAAAATTCACGAAATAACACCAAAAGCAAAAATCTTGGATGATTGGAAACCAATTACCTCTTAAAAATTTGATCTTGAAAAATGTGGCACTCGGCTTGGAATTCCCTTCTTTCTGCGCTTCTACCCAATTTGCCTTTTAAATCTTCAAATCTGCAATGAAAATCTCATTAGGATGAATATTACTTCTTAGAATTGAAGTAAATTGAAATTTGATGAACAAAAGATTAAGATTGGATGAAGGGATTTGAAAGAGGCGCTAGGTTTTTGTTGTTGAGAGGGGGAAAATGAATTGAGGAAAGTGATGGCTGCTGCGCCTGCCCCTTTATTTTTTTCAAAATTTTCTCTCGCTCGATCGATCGGAAAAATTCTCGATCGATCGAGCGAGGCAGTAGGCACAAAGTTATTTTAAAAATTCGGGCGATAGATCGAGATTTCCACCGATCGATCGCCAGCAGCAGCAACCAAAATTTTAAATTTTTTTTTTTTTTCTCAACATCTTTCTCTCGGATTGCTTCGCCTATAACCAACTTGCTCTTGCTTTCACATCTGCAATAGAAAATACACGAATTCATTCCCAGACAAACTCAAAAACAAACAAACTAACAAAATTCAACAAAACAAGAAATCAAAACAAAACTCAAGGAAGGAAAAACGGAAGTTCTTAATTTATAGTCCCAAGCTGGACTGTCACCTCCTTGTCTTCATCAATTTGATGGCTCCTTCGGATTCTTTACAGAATCACTCGGGAGCGTACCTTGCGTCCTCCCAGATATCAACGTGGCCAACTGCCCTATCTGCACTTCCAAATTTTTGATTGATGCATCTTGATTCTGCATCCTCACTTCTGTTGATGAAATCAGCTTCGCCATAAGTTCCTCCAAACTCGGCTTTTGTGTGAACCCTGCCTGCGGTTGTGGGTTCAACACATTCTCTTGATTCGACCACCTCAAATTCGGGTGGTTCCTCCAGGGTTGGTTGTAGTTCGGGTAGGAATTATGGGGTGGCCTGTTACCTACAAAATTAACAGCTTCAACAGATTGGTTAAATTGATTACCTGCCTGGCACTCGATGCTAGGATGACCGCCTCCACACAGCTCACAGAAAATAGTTTGGGCCTGCATTGCTGCTGCTCCCATGCTGTCTATCTTCCGGTTCATGGCTTCTAATTGAGCCGAAAGAGCAGTGATCTCGTCCACTTGATGGACTCTCATTGGTTTCTGTGACGTGCTCCTCTCGGACTGCCACTGGTAGCTGTTGCACGCCATTTCCTCCAACAAGCTATATGCTTCTTCCGGCGTCTTTCTCATTATGGATCCCCCAGATGCTGCATCAATCATGGAACGGTTAGCAGAAAATAAACCGTTATAGAATGTTTGTACCTGCAGCCATATGGGTAGACCATGGTGTGGGCATCTCCTCAACAACTCCTTAAACCGATCCCACGCTTCGTATAAAGTTTCGGGGTCAAACTGACCAAAAGTCGTGATATCGTTCCGCATCTTCGCCGTCTTGGAAGGGGGAAAGTACTTTGACAAAAACGCCTTTGTCATCCCCTCCCATGTTGTGATAGAACCTGCAGGTAAAGAATTCAACCAGGCTTTAGCTTTGTCTCGTAATGAAAAGGGAAAGAGCCTTAACCTGATGGCGTCGTCAGAGACGCCATTGTGTTTGAATGTATCACAAATCTCCAAAAAGTTGGAGATGTGATTGTTCGGATCATCTGTAGCTGCTCCCCCAAACATCACCGAGTGCTGAATCATTTGTATGATTGCCGGCTTGATCTCAAAATTGTTTGCTTGAATCGTCGGTCTTGTAATACTCGACAACGATCCATGAAATGCGGGTTGTGCAAAGTCCATCATCGATCTAGGATGCTGTGCTTCGTTATTGTCAGCCATTTCTCGAGCTTCTCGTAATCTTCTTAGTAACGTTCTCTCTATCTCTGGATCAAACGGCTCGAGAAAGGGTTCCTCTCTTCTATGCATGCACTAAAGAACTGATTTCTGTACAAAATAGACAAAAGGAGACAACAAAAATGCACAAAGTTATTCACAAAGATCAACAAAAGAAAACAAAGATAATAAAAATGCAATAATAAAAGAATTGGCTAAATTACAATTAACTAATCTCGTATGATATTATACAGATTAGTCCCCGGCAACGGCGCCAAAAACTTGACCGCTTATTTTTTTAACAAAAGATATTTCAAAGAATGGGTTGAAGCGATTCTACCGCAAGTGCACGGTGTCAAGTTTTAGTATAGTGAAAATTTAGTAAAGGTTGTCGAATCCACAGGGACTAACGTATAAGTACCAAATACGATCAATCAAATTATATTTAGCCTACGATTAAAGGAGTTTGATTAACTAAAGCTAGATTAAACTAAAGAATAAAGATTAAACTAAAAACAAAGAATAGAATGGTTCCGGAAATGCGAAGGTAAGTCACTCGAGAAAATTACCAAACTCGTCGTTCAATTATATTATCTCTACTGATTCAACGGAATTCTCAAATTATCACTCAATTGATTTTAGAGGTGAAAGGTTTTCACTATTATTCGATACACTCTCTCGAGCTGTAACGAAACTAACAATAAATTAGAATAAGTCACTCTCGTGCACCTATTTACTAATTCAAAGTTGCTTAAATCATCAAAACCTATTAACTCTAAATCTTTCGATCTCAAGTTCTCACGTATGCGAAATCATCTCTCGATCTCAATCGTAACATACATCATAAATTAATGGAGCGTGTTACAGCGTTATCTCTCGATCTCGGCTGTAACCCTCAAATTCAATCAAAGCTAGCTAGACTTTGATCTACACAAGCAATTAATCTATGAACAATAAATATCAATGCGCTCAAATACCAATGAATCAATATATCAAACACAACGAACTAAAACTTCAATAATATAAACCAAATTCAATTCAAATCAAATACAGATGAGTTTTCTTGTCTCTCGACCTCAAAAACAACAAATGAAAATGAAAATCAAATAAACTAAAGTTCAGAAATACGATAAATGATGGATGAATCCGTGCGTTGCACCGTGATTTCTTCTCTTGTTCCTTCCTTGCACTCCGGAACGGATAGGCTCGACTTTGGACGAAGAACGGAGATTGGATCTCCTTGGGCGGCGGCTAGGGCGGCTGCTCTTGACCTAAAAATGTCTGATATTCTCTGTAAAATTCGTCCTTTTTTTGTGTAGAAGAGAATCCCCCTTAATAGCCCTCCAGAATCACGATAAAAAAGGAAAATAAAATCTTCAGATCTCGCGTCTCGATCGATCGAGAATTTCACCGCTCGATCGGTGCACTGTTCACGCCAACTTACTGCCTCGCTCGATCGATCGGGAATTTCCACCGATCGATCGAGAATTTGAAAATTTCAGCTCCGAGGTTACTGCCTTGCTCGATCGATCGATATTTCCACCGATCGATCGAGCCTTCGAAAAATCAGACTCTTGCTTCTGGCTGGCTCGATCGATCGAGAATAAATCTCGATCGATCGAGATCTGAAGAAACCATCTTCAATATTTTCATCATCTTTTATGCCTCGATTTCGCCCGTTATCTTCTCATTAGCTCATTTCTTCCACTTCCGATCAAACTTCCTGAAACAAACGAGTAAACACCAAAAAGCATAATATCATCCAGGAAAAAGTACGGAAAATGGGAAGAACTTACAGTTAAAATCACTCAAAATCTAAGCCTATCAATGCATTTGGGCAATAATTATGTTTATGTGATATTTATGGTGTTAATTAATTTAGTGTTGGAATTAATTAATATGGTGAAGTGCTTAGTCATTCGGTGAGCGTGACATGGTAATGCATTTCAAGGTGCATGAGATGCATGTTGCGAAATTGAGTTACGGCATGGTTTATTAGTGGTGGATAATGATTATTTTGGTAAAGCATATTTTTAATTGAGGTTATGGTGCATTTTTGGAAAATGCTTTTAAAATATCGTGTTGGGATATTTTATACATCATGCTAATTAATGGGGTGCAATTTTTAATCTTTAAACCCACTACACCCCATCACACTTTACTCTTTCACCACTCTTAATCAAACTCTCCCAACCCTATCCCCCAAAAACCCAAATCACGTTTCTTATAAGAGGAGGGGAAGGAACATTGAAGCTTTTAAATCCTTGATCTCTTGCTAGTTTGTAGCTCAAATAGGTGAGCAATATCCTTGGTTAATGTTTGATCATGTGTTGTTTGATTTTGGGTTTGTATTTTGGGAGATAAAATGGGTTTGATTTTGGGAATGTGATGTATTTGTTTGGGTGTTGGATTTTTGGTGTTATTAATGTTTATATTGAAGGTTTATGGTGTTTTGATGTTGTTGTTGGGGTGGTATTTGAGTTGGTATGGTTTGGGGAAGGAATAAGGTGTAAAAATGTCGATTTTTCATGTTGCAGGTCGCGGCGATCGATCGCCCAAAATGGAGCGATCGATCGCACGCAGGCAGTAGCAAAATGCAGCATTTGGCGATCGATCGCCAAGTTTGGGCGATTGATCGGTGAGGCGAGTGATCGATCGCTCCAAAAATGGCGATCGATCGCCTATCGCCAGATTTTGGCATTTATGGCTGCTGGACCTCGCGATCGATCGAGACATTATGGTGATCGATCGCGAGATGCCAAAATTGCATATTTTGGTTATTTTGTAGGATTTTTGGTATCGGACTATTATTGGGTTCTAATATTGGTTTGTGTGAATGTGTAGAACCATCCCAGGTGGCAACACAGCAAAGGAAGTAAAGTCCTACCAAATTCTACATTTTGGAAAGGTACGTAGAGAGACGTACGGGCACCCAACGGTAACATGTATTTTATATACCTATTGGAATATGCATTGTGGATGCAAGTATATAGTGAATTGTGCATTGTGGATGCAAATACATGTTGAATTATGCATTATGATTGCATATGTGTATGTTGGATACTTGGTATCACATGAGTCATGGTTATATTCGAGTGATGATTTTAAAAGCTTTGTCGTTGCCACTTGAAGCGATGATAGAATACTTGCCGCTGTCATATCGTAGCGAGGAAAAAATATTTGCCGCCAAATGTTGAAGCGAGGGTATTGCCACATGTCACATTTGAGCGAGGTTATTCAATGCCGCTGATATGTCGAAGCGAGGGGTATTAGTGCTGCTATCATGACAAGCGAGGTGCATTAAAATACACTGTTATAACAGACTAGGGATTGGTGATTGATGATAATGAAATGGTTATATGTTATGACATTTGTGGAACCATAATATAATCTATTGATTATAATCATGAGTTATGGTACAGGGACAACCAAAAGGGAGCGTTTAAAATACATTGGAATACATGAAGTGTTTTGTAATTACGGTTTATGCATTTACGCCTTATAATCATATTATGTTGAATATGGATTATTATATGCTCATGATTTGGGGGTTGTCCTTGTAGGTACATTTTGGCATCAAGGGGCTAAGGACGGGTTGATGCAGTGAGCTTGTGAGGAGTGCTTTTGATATAGAAGGACATGATTATTTTGTATAGTCTCTACTCTAGGAGTGGTGTAAAGCTATATTGATTAACATTTATTTTGCTGGGAATGTAATTAATCCATTTTGGAAACAATTATTTTGGCATGTAATCATTAAAGCTCAAGGCCTCAACACGAATTTTTATACTCTGATTATGCATGTTAGCTCTACTTATGCCTTTAAACTACACTTAAGGTATCAGGGTCCTTCCATGCCATTTTTATGGATTTGATGAACCATATCTTTCGACCGTATCCGGATCAGTTTTTGATTGTTTTAATTGATGATATCTTAGTGTACTCCAAGAATAAAGTGGATCATGAGCTACATCTGAGGACGGTGTTATAGATCTTGATGGATAGACATGTATTTGCTAAATTCAGCAAATGCGAGTTTTAGCTAGAGAAATTGGTATTTTTGGGCCACGTGATATCGAAGGAAGGAATAGTTGTTGGTCCTAGAAAGGTAGAAGCAATATTACAGTAAATTATGTTATTATACAAGAGATTTAGAGCGTACTACGTTGGGGCCTTACACGCTTACTTGCCATGCAATTTGTTCCCTGGTTGGTTGATCAGGATACGGGGGACCATACTAATTACTAGGGGTATATCCCCACAGGGGGGCCACACTAGGGGTACAGGCTAGTCTCTTATCCTGGCTTGGCGTGGTAAAATACATGCCTAAAGTGACTTGTCATTCCAGTCAAGGTATTGAGTGCACATCGAGCTCAGGTAACGAGTATATGCCAAGCTGAGGTGTTGAGTTCCATAAGCAGAGGTGAGAACATATCTAGCTTAGACGAATAAAATCTATAGTTCACCAATAACTATTAAACAACACACAAAAGAAAAAAAAAAGCATAAAATTTGAGCCCAAAAGACCAAACCGTTTACCAAGTTTCCTCCACACCGCGAATCTTCTTTTCTTGAATTTTTTTACCTTCCTGGCAAAAGTAAATAAAGATTGTGGAAATAACATGCATAAAATAGAATTTACAAGAACATCAATAAATAAATGATAGAAAAACAGCCCGCAATTACCTTTGACTTCCACAATTTGTAGCTCGTCCTCAAACTCCATTTTCCATGTTGACTGCCAACTTCTGTTCATAAAAAAGACAGCAGACATGGTTATGTAACAATTCTTGCAAGAAACAGGATGTCTAAGTGTTGTGCTCTCGTAGGATTGCCTATACAGAGAAAGCAATCTTCTCATGTAACATGAATCAAAATTATCGAATAGTCATGACAATAATATATTTAAAATTAAAATAAGCAATTATTAATTTTAATATATCAATAATGAATAATATAATGGTAATGAATTTTAAATTTAATTAGCACTTGACGTTCATTCGTTCACACTTCACTAAACTCGCTTAAACAATTTACTACTTTCGCAACATTTTTCTTTCTCAATTCATTTTTTGTGCCACTACCAATTACGTGTACAATCCTTTTTTTTCTTTTAAAAGAATAAAAAATCTTAAAGAGGCGCAAAAAATAAACTCAAATATATTTTTAATGTTATATTCAAAATCATTTGGACTTTTATGAATCTTTATTTTTTATATATGAGATATTTAGTAATTTCTGAAATTGCATACAAATTTATAGTTAAAACCTAATGCAAATGAATTCTTTGTCGTATATATTCTTTTAAAGTATTTAGATATAAAATTATGCCAAAAAATTAAAGTTCTCGAGTCGAAAACGACATTAAAAAATCTAATGTTTTTTCCCCCAAAATCTTCCTTAAAATATGAAGAATTTCCGAAATAAAGTTCATTTTTTTTTTTAATTTATCAAAATTTTATATAAAAAGATATATATAATGGGATTTGCATTGGCTCTTGCAGACTATGGAGACTCCTACTCTTCCTTCCTTTGTCTCTTCTTTTTTTGTCTCTCTTGCTCTTGTTTTTATCACCTATTTGAGAGGAGTGGGAGCAAGAATCAAAATTGAACGTCTATAGGATTGATCGATTCATAGAATCAATGTAATATCATAAATATGAACCATTTCTTTTATGCCGATTGTGATATATGAACTTAATATAACTTGAATGAAGCCAAACAATTTGACTTCAATGTAGAAACTTGCTGGTAGGTGGGATGCGATATTAAAAATTCACAAGTTGCTAATATAATACCCTTGTCCCACATTGATTGTGGATGAAAATTTAAAGTGATTTATAAAGGCTTACGATGGACTATTATAGGAACTTGGGTTAACCATTTTCGTAGAGCGATGACGGATACGAAGTGTTGCTATAAGAGCTCATTGTACAGTCGCGCTTACGCGGGCTGGGCCCGGGGCGTGACAGCTAATATAATAATATACATTTCATTATCTTTTATTTCCTATTAAGAATCCAGAGTTGGTGGACTTCCATTGAAATATGTGTCGGATGCTCCTACTGATGATTTTATTACATTGCAATCTGATTCAAACTCGTTGTTTGTGTGTCTGTGCGCGTGAGGAGATAAATTGAGATGGCTTATTCTGCTTTAGTTTTACTCATGCAAACACTTGACAAAATCCTTCATCCTTATCCACAAATTGCATCTCTAAGGGAAAAGGTTTGTTACTTGCTGGATTTTCTTGAAGATTCTTCCGAAAAGTGTACCTTAACCATCACTGATTTAGAAGGGCAGATCAGAGATGCAGCATATGAGGCAGAAGATATCATTGAATCTCATTTAGCAAACGAGGCCCTTCCAAAATCAAGCACTTCTTTTTGGGAGATGTTTTATTCTAAGATTCAAAATGTGATTCATGCATTCAATCGAAGTGAAGACTTGAATTATGATTTGAAGTTCGAAATTAAGCACCTACAGAAGATTATAGAGGAATTTGAGTTTATTCTGGAATCTTTTTTCAAGATTAAGAAGGGTAATATCATAGAACTTCTGCATCCGGTTTCTGAATCTTTGACTGGTGGTCGCCTATCAAGAACTACTTCCTGTGGAGAGAATGCTATGGTTGGATACAATGAAGATCTTTTGAAAATTAAGGATTGGCTGACTGGATCATCGTCTAGTCTGGACATCATTTCAATCGTAGGGATGGGAGGTATCGGTAAGACTACTCTAGTTAGAAATCTTTATGACGACTCACTTATTGATTATCATTTCGACACTCGCGTATGGGTGACTGTATCTCAAGATTACCACTGGAAAGATATAGTGAAGGATCTTTGGAACTCCATTGGACTTGTCAAACGTGAATCACATCATAAAGTGAGTATTGAAGAGTCAGGAAAGAATGTGTACAAAAGTTTGAAGGGCAGAAGATATCTGATTATGATGGATGATGTTTGGGATACCAAGGTATGTGATGATGTTAGAAGGTTCCAGATGACAACAACGGTAGTCGGATTATTTTGACTACTCGGTTATCTGAGGTGGCCTTTTCTTCCGAATCTTCTGGCTATATCCATCACATGAATCTTCTTGGTTTGGAAGAAAGTTGGAACTTACTGTGTGCTAAGGTGTTTGGGGAAGAAAGTTGCCCTTCTGAATTAGAGAAAATTGGGAAGAATATTGCGAGAAATTGTAAAGGGCTTCCAGTTGCACTAGTCACGATCGGTGGTGTCCTCTCCAGAGACAGGACTCGAGATTATTGGGAATACATTGCAAGAAATGTGAAGTCATGGGTAACTGGAAATGATGATCGATTAATGGAGATCCTATCTCTGAGTTACAACCACTTGCCTCATCATTTAAAAGCATGTTTCCTTTACATGGGAGTCTTCCCTGAAGATCACGAGATCTTGGTCTCTCGACTCATCAAGCTTTGGGTGGCTGAAGGATTCTTAAAGCCACTTTATTCTAAGAGACTGGAAGAGGTGGCGGAAGACTATTTACATGATCTTGTTGACAGAAGTCTCATTATGGTTGGCAAGCGAGGTCATCATGGTGAAATCAAAACATGCATCATGCATGATATCTTGAGGGACTTGTGCGTAAAAAAAGCTAAGGATGAGAGGTTTCTTCTTGTTCTAAATCGCAACATGCGTGATTTTCCTGAAGTAGGATATAATGAATATCGGGTTAGCATTCATTCACATGTTTTGCGTGTGGGTATGCACGATTCACGTGTCCGTTCTTTTCTATATTTTGCTGAGTATAGATCCCGTAACCTGTCATTATCTTTTGCGAGATTTAGATTGCTCAAAGTGTTTGATGCACTCACACTAACGTTTTATAAGTTCCCAACGGAGATGGTTGAATTGGTTAATTTAAGATACCTTGGTTTATTGATTCAGATACTCTTATCATCCAAATTCGAGCTTCCTGCAGCAATAGTCAAACTTAAAAATCTGCAGACTTTGATTCTGAGTCAAGGGATATATAGTTTTGGTAGAACGTGGTGTGTACCTTCTGAGATCTGGGAAATGCCACAACTGAGGCATCTCTCTTTCAAGAGAGGTATACTTCCTTACCCTTCCCGCGAACGACTTGATAGGGAAAATTCTTTTGATATGGCACACTTGCAAACGCTTTCTGGAATAGAAAACTTCAAATGCAGAAAGGAGGTATTTCGGATTATGCCAGATCTCAAGAAATTGGGGGTTTCATATGTTTTTGGCAAGCGCAAGAAATGGTCATCCGATGACTTCGACTTCGACAGTTTTGTCTACCTACACAGTCTTGAAACGTTGATGTTATCCTTCGACAACAATCATCGTTGGAAAGATGTACCGATGAACTTTTCTTTCCCGTGGGGACTCAAGAAGTTAACATTGAGAGGTTGTCGGATTCCTTGGAGCAAGATGACGATCGTGGGTTCATTGCCTAATCTGGAAGTTCTAAAACTTAAAGGATCTGCCTTCTTAGGCCAAGTTTGGGAACCTGAGGAGGGGGAATTTCTCCGACTTAAGTATTTGCTTCTTGATGAGATCCATTTGAAACACTGGAAGGCCAATGAAACACACTTTCCCAACCTTCAGCAGCTGAGTGTTTTTTTTTGCTCCGAATTGGCAGAAATCCCTTCTGCCATTGGAGACATTACAACTCTTGAAATGCTTGAGCTGTACAGATGTAGGGATTCTGTTGTGAAGTCAGCGAAGCTAATAGAAGAGGAACAACGAAGCTTAGGAAACGATAGCCTTAAAGTTCTCGTGAAAGAATATGGACTGTTTTAAGGTAAAACCTTCCTGCGGCATTAGTCAAACTTAAAAATCTGCAGACTTGATTCTGAGTCGAGGGATATATAAGTTTGGTATGTTAAAGATCATAAGTAATTATGGAGCTTGATTCTTGGAGATTGATTTGTTTGAGATTGATTTGTGGATCCTTGATTACTGATTTGGCTCCTTCTTTCCTTGTAGTATTATATTGTATCTAGCCAGAATTGTATAGTTAGTTCATAGCTATAATTTAGGAAATAGTTATATTATAAATTATCTTGCAATCTCTATACTTTAGTAGTGGAATCAATATACAAGAAAATTTTTGTCCGATCACTCCTTTTTACATGGTATCAGAGCAAGGTTGATAGCCTCTTCTTCCTTTTTGTTCTTTTTTTTTTTTCCCATCTTGTCGATAAATCATTCGACGGTGACTTTTTTTCAAGATCCAACATCACCGTATTTCCTCACCTCTGTTGATTACTCGAATTCTTCCCTTGTGGCAGTGTTGCTTGATGGAGATAACCATCAAAGATGGAGAAGGGTAATGTTGAATGTCCTTCGTGGTAAAAACAAGCTTGGATTCATAGACGGGACTTTGCAGAAACCAACAGAAGACTCTCAAGAAGTACTTGCTTGGAGCAAATGCGATGGTCTGGTAATTTCTTGGTTAACTAATTGTATCAATCCCATTCTATATGGTTCTATTGTCTACCATGAAACTGCCTTTGAATTATGGAAAGATTTAGAAGAAAGGTTTGGATATTCGAATGAACCACGCATTCATGAGCTCCGTCGTGCAATTGCGACAATGACTCAAGGAACATCCAGCATGGTATCTTTTTACACGTGTTTGAAGGGTAATTGGGATGAATTGAATTCTCATATGACGATACCTAAATGTACCTGTGATGCTGCAAAGGAATGGCAGGCCGAGAAGGACAAAGAAAAAATTCATCAATTCCTTATAGGTTTGAATGACAGATTCAAAATACTTCGGCCTCAGATTTTGGCTATGGAACCTCTCCCCACTTTGAATCGTATTTACTCTATGGCTATAGCAGAAGAGAAACAATTGAGCATCACTCAGCTCAAGAGATGGAATCGGCTGGTGCTTTGTTTGTTCGAAATCAGCCTAACCGTAACAAAGGAAATCGAACAAAGCTTCAATGCGATCAATGCCATAAGGATGGACACACAATAGATCGCTGTTGGGAATTAGTTGGGTATCCAACCAATTGACAGCAGAAAGGGAAGACTACTGCCAATATCTGTAGTGAAGAAACTATTTCTGAATTACCATTGCAACCACAACCACCAGTTTTCACTCCGGAGCAGTATCAGCAAATTTTGAACTTTTTGAGTAATGAAAAGAATCCTGGTTTGGCTAATTTTCCAGGTAGCACACATCCCTCTGTTAATTATGTTCAAACATCTTCTTGGCTGCTAGATTCAGGTGCCACTGATCATTTTTCCAACCAGAAAAGTTGCTTAAAGGATCTCCATCGAATACCTATTAAACCCATCCACCTTGCAGATGGAACTATAAGAAATATTAGTGAAGAAGGGGCCTACAATTTTTCGGACCAACTTAAACTTTCTAAAGTTTTTTTTGCTCCAGATTTTCAGTGCAAACTTATTTCTATTTCCAAATTGACCCAAGAACATAATTGTTCTATTTCCTTTTTTCCTGATTTTTGCCTTATACAGGACCTCTCCTCGAAGAAGCTGATTGGAGTGGGTAGGCAACAAGGTGGACTGTATTACCTTCAAGAAGGCGATCATCAACGTGCGACGTTTGCAGCCGCGAGTTCTATGGAGTTGTGGCATCAACGTCTTGGTCATCCATCTCAAGATCGTTTTTCCAACATACCCAGCCTGTCCCAATTACATTTAAAAATAATGATTGTTTAATTTGCCCTCGAGCAAAAGGCTCGAGACATCCTTTTAATTCAAGCAATAACATATCTGCTTTTCTTTTTGATTTAGTGCATATTGATATATGGGCCCATATCACACGCCATCATCAAGTGCTGCTCATTATTTTCTCACTATTGTTGATGATTTTTCTAGGTCTGTGTGGACATTTTTAATGAAAAATACGAGTGATGTTTCACAAATTTTTATGAATTTTTATAATATCATTTTTACCCAATTTGGCACTAAAATAAAATGCGTTCGAAGCGATAATGCTCTTGAATTAATCACAGGGACTTTAAAATCCTTTTATAATGAAAAAAGTATTTTCAATCAAACTTCTTGTGCCGGAACTCCACAACAGAATGGCATTGTGGAGAGAAAGCATAGAGATATTTTAAATATTGCTCGAGCTCTACGCTTCCAGGCTTGTTTACCCTTAAAGTTTTGGGGAGAATGCATTCTTATTGCGACTCGTCTTATTAATCGTCTTCCAAGACACGCCTTAGGAAATAAGACTCATCATGAACTTTTATTCAAATAGACACCATGTTATGATCACTTGCGTGTTTTCGGGTGTCTTTGTTATGCCATCAATCCAATGCATCCAAATGATAAGTTTCAATCTAAAACTCGCACGTGTGTGTTCGTTGGGTATCCTTTGGGACAGAAGGGGTACAAAGTTTATGATTTGGAAATTCAAAAGTTTTTTGTATCCCGTGATGTAAAATTTTATGAAAATATTTTTCCCTTCCAAAACCCTTCACCTGAATTTTTCGGAAAGAAATCACTGTCAACAACCCAATTCTCTGAGTCAGATGAACCATTTAATGAATTAGCTGTTGAGGTTTTTAACTCTCCAAGTGAACCCAATGAACCGGCTGATCCTACACCAGGCTCAACGAATGATCATCCCCATAGAACTTCGCGGAATCGCCGCCCACCAACTTACTTGAAGGACTATCAGTACAGTCTTCCTAGTGGGCTGACTCACTCCAACTCCGTTTCCTTAGATAAACCATATCCCCTCTCTTCACACATTACTGATATTGTTTTTTCAACCCAACATCAAGCCTTCCTTGCAGCAATATTAACCGATCAGGAGCCTTCATCATACTCAGAGGCTCAAAATAATGCAAAAATGGATATCTGTTATGAAGGAAGAGTTGGCTGCCCTAGAGGTAAATCATACATGAGATCTTCAACCATTACCAATTGGGAAACGGCCTATTGGATGTCGTTGGGTCTATAAGGTGAAGCATAAATCTGATGGATCAATAGAGCGTTACAAAGTCAGGCTGGTGGCCAAGGGCTATACACAAATTGAGGGACTAGACTACAAAAAAACTTTTTCTCCAGTTGCTAAATTAACCACTGTTCGATTTTTACTTGCTATTGCAGCATCTAAGAAGTGGGAACTACATCAGCTGGACGTCCATATGCCTTTCTTCATGGTGATCTCCATGAGGTGATCTATATGGCTCCACCACCTGGATATCTTCAACCAGGGGATAATCGTGTTTGTCATCTCAATAAATCCCTTTAATGGACTCAAACAAGCTTCAAGAGCATGGTTTTCTAAATTGTCATCTGCTCTTAAAACCTATGGATTTGTACAACCCGAGCCGATTCATCCTTATTTACTTGGCAATCTAATGATATGTTTCTTGATATCCTAGTATATGTCGATGACATGGTTATTGCAGGTAATGACTCAACTCAATGTGATCATCTGAAACAGTTTCTGGCAACTCAATTTCATCTCAAAGATCTTGGACGTCTCAAATATTTTCTTGATCTTGAAGTGGATCATGGTCCAAAGGGAATCGTTCTTAGTCAACGGAAGTATGCTCTAGACATTATTGCTGATGCAGGACTATTAGATGCAAAACCCAACACAACACCTATGCAACAACAACATCGTTTGGGAGCGTCTACCAGTCCCTTACTTACCGATCCTACTCCTTTCTGTTGCTTAATTGGTCGATTACTTTATCTGACGATTACTCGACCTGACATCACTTATGCAGTCAATTTCTTGAGTCAATTCATGCAATCACCCACTACAGAGCATCAACAAGCTGCTTTCAGGATCCTACGATACATTAAGAGTGCCCCTGGTCAAGGACTACTTTTTCCTCATGATAATAATTTGCAATTGAGTGGATACTGTGATGCAGATTGGGGGGCCTGTCCTATTACTCTAAGGTCAACAATTGGATTTTTTACGACTCTTGGTAATGCACCAATTTCTTGGAAAACCAAGAAACAACCTATCGTAAGTCGATCTTCTGCCGAAGCAGAATATAGGGCAATGGCCTCTGCGGCCAGTGAACTTATTTGGTTACGTACTTTATTACGTGATTTAACAGTTGATCATTCTCAACCAATGCAGTTGTTTTGTGATAATCAAGCCGCTATACACATTGCTTCTAACCCGGTTTATCATGAAAGAACAAAGCATATTGAAATCGATTGTCATTTTGTCCGCGAACACATTGAGTCAAAGGCAATAGAGACAACATATATTCCTTCGTTGATCCAACCGGCAGATATATTTACCAAAGCCTTGAGTGATGACCACTTTGATCGATTACTATCCAAGTTGGGTGTTTCTTCCTTGCACACTCCAACTTGAAGGGGGCTGTTAAAGATCATAAGTAATTATGGAGCTTGATTCTTGGAGATTGATTTGTTTGAGATTGATTTGTGGATCATTGATTACTGATTTGGCTAAAGAAATATGCCTAACAGGTGGTAAATTACTTTGGATGCATAACTGGAGATGTGACATGAAACATGGAGGTAGAACCATGGGGATAAACTTGAAAAATCGCCATATTCTGAAACAGGTTGTTGTCGAGCGATCGATCGCTACTTGTACCGATCGATCGCTGAAACGGGGGAATGTGTAAGGCGGTTCATGTAGCGATCGATCGTTGAATGCGACCGATCGATCGCTCAAATTCCGTAGCTTTTATATAAAATTCAGATTTAATACCGATCGATCGCTAGCTATGTACCGATCGATCGCTAGGGTGAATTAGTTGTAGCGATCGATCGCTGGGATTGACCGATCGATCGCAAGACCCAGATTATAAAAATGTTGTATTTTCTTAGTAATTGTTTCATAACATGGTTGATGACATTATACATTGTTGGTATTTATGTAGCATCATCAAAGGGGACGGGACAACGATGCGGTTAACCATTGACGCCTGGATTTCTATATTTTGTGTCGCACAACAGGTACGTGTTGACGTACGAGTATTGATATTATTGTGATGATTGTATTGAGGTTGGATTATATGATTGATGATATCATATGTGTATCCATTCATGATGATATACATGCATATTGTTGAAAGTGATACCACGATATGTATGCTATTGAGCATATGCTTTGGCATAAGAGTATACTCTGGTTGAGTATATGCTTGGACTGTTATAATGTTTGAGGATGGAAATATGATTTGTACTGCTAATATGAAGATGTGAGGAGGTTCACTAACATATTGACAAGAGATAGGCAGATCATACTTGTCCCGTTATAACAGGATGATAGATGAGACATGTCATGACATATTTGCATATTGTGATGCATGGTACAGAACAATCACAGTTGAGATTATACGATGGTTATTTACCGTATGATGTTTTGCATATTTAGAACTGTGTTAGTTGTTATCAATACTCATATTGTGTGATTGTTTCTGTAGGGACTCATAGACGTGGGTGGACGGGTTTGTGAGTTGATTCTGCTGCGAGCTGAACCACTGATTAAAAGCTAAACTTCTTTAGATTGTCAGTATGTACATGTGATGTATATTATGTCAGAGTATTGTTTTGTAAATACTGTAATAACTGACATAGTAAAACTTTTAATCAATGTATGATATTACTTAATTCTGACTCACATATGTTAAAATAACGAGGACCCCACAGACACATTACATCAACACAAAGCTCAACTAGTGGCGAAAGGTTATACACAACAAGAAGGGGTTGATTACTTTGAATCTTTTTCACCCGTTGTAAAACTTGTGTCTTTTAAAACATTATTAGCAGTTGTTGCTATCTGTGGATGGATTTTAATTCAACTTGATGTCAGTAACGCTTTTTTGCACGATGATGTCAATGAGGAAGTTTATTTGTCTTTGCCTTAGGTCTATGATAGACAGAGGGAGACCTTGCATGTTAATGTCGTTTGTAAGTTATGAAAGTCATTAAGCATCTCGTCAATGATTTGCAAAATTCTCATCTACGCTATTGAGTATTGGTTTCATCCAATCTCATGCTGATAATTCCTTGTTTACACATTCGAAAGGATCAATTTTCCTTGCCCTTTTTAGTTTACGTGGATGACATTGTCATAGCCACCAATGATGAACAAGAGGCTGCTGATTTAAATACTTTTTCTTAATGAACAATTTCATTTGAAATACTTGGGTGACTTGAGGTATTCTTGGGTATAGAGATGGCTAGAAATCCTGACGGGATATCCATTTGTCAAAGGCATTATGCCTTGCAATTGATAACTGATGCTGGATTTCTTGGTGCTAAGTCCGATCCACGCCTATGGATGCTAACATAAAATTGTCACAAGATGATGGAGAGTTGTTGTCTGACCCATCTTCATATCGAAGGTTGATAATAAGGTTATTATATTTGACCATTAAACGTCCCCGATTTAGCTTTTCTGTTCACAAGCTAAGTCAAGTTTTGTTTGCACCACGGACTCTGCATATAGAGGCCGCGTGTTCTATATTGAAATACATTAAGGGGACAGTTGGCCAATTATTATTTATAGTGCCAAATCTGTTCTTAAGCTTAGTTTTTTTCTCAGATGTGGATTGGGAAGCTTGTTAGATGACCGTCGGTCTATGATAGGGTTCTGTGTTTTCACTGGTGATTCTATGGTTTCTTGGAAGTCGAAGAATCAGCAAACAATCTCTGAATCATCAGCGGAAGCTGAGTATCGGTCCATGGCAGCAGCTACCTGTGAAGTTGTATGGCTTATGTCTCTGTTAAAGGATCTCTACAATAGAACAGTTGAATCTCTGAATCATCAGCGGAAGCTGAGTATCGTAGTTTGAAAAGTCTTGGTTGAATCTCTCACAAGCTGAATAGAACGGTTCATACTGTTTTTTGGCAAAGCTTGTGAAGACCTGTTGATTAAACATCTCCAAGTACATCATAAAAATAAAATTAAAACAAAAAAAAATCTAAATTAAAATCAAGACTACTTGGTAATAGTATCGGTAAACAAAATTAAATCAATCCTTTGCAACGGGCCAAAAAATTGATGCGTGTAAAAACGTACCGCAAGTGTACGGTGTCAAGTTTTAGTATAGGAATTTAAAGTACGGATGTCGAACCCACAGGGATTGAAAATTAAGTTATACCAAGTACTGTAATTAGAATAGTCTCAACTTTATCTAGACAATCAACAGCAAAATTGTTAAATTAATATACTAAAATAAAATAAATTAGCAATATGAAGAATTTAAGTGGAGAAAATCAGTAAGAACGCATTCTAAAGGTTCGACTTCACTCAACTATACACTATGTCGTGTTATTCAGTTTATTAGCCAAAAATCTTATGTTATTCTATTACCTCGTTTGAGTGTTAAATAGAAATAATCATTCAATAGTAATCTTGATGTGTCCACCTAAGACAAACAATTAAACAATTTAAATAGCACGATGATTTGTTCTATGGCTTCTAGGAGTTATACGTTTGTCGGCTATATAAATTTTCAATGATGTCAATTCCTACGGTCCTATTCAAAATCCCCTCTCTCAAGTGATAGATTCTAAATAAATATGACGATTCAACTAGTGATCAGTTAACTGAAACACAAACAACTCAGGAATCACAAATAAACCTTATGAAAAACCAAATAATATTCATGAAATAATCAACGATTCCGTTGCAAATTAAGATACGTCTAACTCTAGAATAATAAATTAGTTCATGAAATTAAAGAAATGCATAGACATGTTCTTAATCATCATAAACATAAAGGAAAAGATAATCAAATGAATTGGATGATGGCCCTCCATCTCCGGTAGTCGCCGTTGCATTCTCCGTTGCCAAAATCTTTGCCTTCGTTGTAAGCGCACCGTCTCAATCGATCTCCTCCTCTTCTACTTTAGGTCTCGGTGGTGCTCTCGCTGTTGTTCACGTCGTGCGTGAATTCTCCTTCCGTTTTGCTCTTAGCCGTCGTCCTCTCTTTTTCTCCTCTTCAAAAACCTAGTTTTATTTCTGAATATCAATCTCCAATAATCCTTCAAAACCACCCATAAAAGTCCCTAGAATCCAAGTGTATCAAATTAGGAAGGTAGGAAAAATTTTTAAAATTCTGTTGGCGTATTTACGCCGATGATATTGGTGTATCTACGCCGATGATGTGCTAACATTCTTGCTTCCCGCGTATCTGGGGTATTTATTCCACGGATCTGGAGTAATTATGCTTCCTCTGGCGTAGCTACGCGTCAAAGTGGCATAGTTACGCCTGCTTTAATTCTTCACAAATTGCAATTGTCATAGCCTTGGCGTATTTACGCCTCATAATGGCGTAGTTACGCCTGTCTCTTGAATGGAAAATTTGAGGCCTTTACGTCAATACACCATTTTGATCAGTTTTGCACCATTTTAGTTCACAAAACCACGTAGTTACTTGGATTCCTACAAGACGTAACAAAGCAATACCAAAACATATAATTCTGATCGAAAAATCAACATCAATCCAAACAAATTCAAAGAAATAATAAGTACAAAAACACACTTAAACCACCCCCTAAACTTAGATGTTTTCTAGTCCCGAGCAAAATTAAGAACAAAGAGAAAAAGAAAACAAAAATGAAAAAAACCAAATCAAAAGACTCAAGTTGTGCAGTGATCAAACATAACTGGCCTCAGGGATTCATGGTCTAACATTCAACGCAATTTTCATGACACCCTCAATCAAAAGAGATTTCCATTCACATATATCAATAGGGCTTTTCACGGTACCACTTTGGTTTCAAACTTATTATCCAATAGAAGAATAGGCTTATAAGAAGAATGGACAATATCAGTCAAGGTAATGAGACGAGTGTGTGTGAATGTCAACGCATACTCATCAAACATGTCTCTCGAGAGTCAATTGACTTAACTTTTGTAACCTTCTCCACTAGTATATTGGACGAACATGGCTCAGTCAATAGGTCTTAATTGTCTTATAATGTATGTCATCGGCTCATTGTTTCAATAAAAGGATCGGATATTCAAAACAAGAGAGTAAGTTAAATATAGCATTGTTGTGCACTCTCATCTCATAATTCCTTCTATTGACAATTCATCATTTTTTTCACATTTTGGATTCACCTTCCTTTGTCATCCGCCTCATCATTCACCTCATTATCATTCTTCACCTCTTCAACATTTTTTATGCATCCATGCCCTTTTTCATTGTTACTCCCCTTCTATATTTCAATTATGAACATGGGATATATTTGAAATTTTAAAGCGCAATAAGGGCTTACTCACTTGAAGGTAGGAAATACTGTACAAGCTATCAACAAGGTGGTTGATGTGGGACTTTGAAATGATGACGAATGGTGGTTATTATGAGCTTTTGCACATACCATTCGATTATTAATAATCTCAAAAGGTAGCTAGGGATAAAATGATGTATTTTGGTGGCTTTAAAGGCTCAAACTATACAAAAATAGCCTAAATCATCCCTAAACCATATAACGCCTGTATTTTACCTCGAAGGGTACTCAAGCAAGTTCTAGACTATTCTCAATTCACATTCAAATTATATGATTTGACTATCATGCTCGATTATCGTCTCAAAACCAAGGTGTAAAAAAAGATAATTCCAAGAATTATTGAATGGGACTCTACAATAGATATGCAATTCATTCAAGTCCCATTCTTTTAGTTTTAGGCTCACAAGGACTACTATGGTAGTTTATATCAATGAATAAAGGCCCAACTCAATTCCAAATATTGCATATATCATTTATATGCTCACTTAAATCACATGTTGCTTCAAGTGATAATCAATTGAGTGATAAAATCATAAGATCCACCAACATAACGAACTAAATTTTCAAAATTTTCACAATTAAGCAGCAATTATCATCATCGGCTTCACACTTCAATCATACACAACTTATGACTCAACAACTAACTAGACATCCTATAAATCAAAATCGAAACCAACTACTCAGGAATTCAGGTAAATCATGCAAGTGTGATAGACATGTAATTCATATGGCCCCCTAAACTTAAGGTTGTGCATTGTCCTCAATGTACTGAACCCGGAAAAATAAGAACAAATCACATACCTGTTACAACAACTGTCTGTGATCGTCGTTCTCTTCATCATACTATGGGTAGGGTGGCAGATTCGGTTGTTGTGGTGGTATATGATCACACTGCCGTGGTTACTAAGGAGAGAGCGGTGTTAGTTTTCGCTATCATGACACGCCGCTCGGTGGATATTGGGGAGATCATATACTCTTCGATGAAAGTAGCGGTGGAAGGCTCTACCACGATTGGCCTCCCCTTTCCCTCTTTAATCACTGAATTATGCCGCCAGGAACAAGTCCCTTGGGAGGCTTCTGAGGAAACCAGTGTGCCATTTATGCCACTTCGCCTTCCTCGACCACCGTCGGCGCCCGAGTCTGCACCAGGGCCCTCCAATGATCCGGAACAGCCCCAATCTTCACATCGCCGAGCTTCTCGTGGCCATTCTCCAATAGCTCATCCTACCACCAATGCTCAACGATTTCAATCTTTAGAGGATGAGCTTAGGGCACTCAAATTGCAACAGCGATTGGTTCGTGATGGGCAACGCGAGCTCCGGCCCAATCAAGAGGAGATGTTGCACAATCAAGATGACATGCGCCTTGAGCTTCGTGAGTTTCTACGTTTTTCATACGACTGGCACACAGTCGCAGCCCAGGCCCATCCCGACTTGACGTTTCCACTGCCACCCACGCTCCAGCCATACCCGCCACCCTCTGATGACGATGATGATGCTGATGGCGCTGCCGATGCGGATGAGGGTGACGACCACTGACGGTTGTCACCACAGGTATTACGTTGTCCTATTATTTCTTCCTGTTCACTACATTGAGGACAATGTATTACTTAAGTTTGGGGGGGTAATTGGTTAATTGGTTAACTATGATATGATATGTGGAGATGGGAATTTTGTTTTTGCTTTTGTTTAAGGAGTGAATGGTGTTTGTGCTGAGTTGAATTTGTTTAATTGTGCGTTTGAACATGTCTACTGCTGTGGAATCTTTGATTTTAGCATAATATTGATGAGTCCGATGAAGAGCCTGAAAAATTGTTTTTAGTGTAATTGGATTAAAAGTAGTGACTCCATGCTATGATGATATTAGTTTACTCTACTTATGACTTGAATCTGGATGATTGTAAACATGTTGTGAATATTTTGAGTCGAATTGACATGTTGAAAATGAGGAATAATTTGAGCACATTGAGTCATAAACTTGTTGATTACTTTTGGAGTAGTGATGATAGGTGTGAACTTGATGACATGTCTTGAGCATCTTAGAGTAATCATAGAACTTATTTGATGATGGCACTTTGAGGCGAAATTTTTATAATTATGAACTAGACTTGGATATGATTTAGGCGATCTTTGGAACGTTTGAGCCTTTCAAGCCTACCTTATCTACATCTTTCCCTAGTGTCCAACTTTGAGCTTGATTGAATAAGAATGGAAATTAGCCACCATTCGACATTTGTTGATAAACTCATTATACCTACCTTGTTTAGCCAAAAAAAAAAATCTTATCCTCACCCAAGGGAGTATAATGAATTTCATTAGATGCACATAGATGTTTATAGTTGATGAGCTTATTGTGAAAAGAGCTTGTGATTGAGAAAAAGAAAATGATAGACAAAGAGCCTTGAAAAGAAAAAAAAAATAAACATATAAGACCCAAAGTGGCCAAGGCTATAAAAGAAAAAGAAGAGAAGCTCGATGTGTGCGAACAATTGAATTATAAAAGATTATACTCTCTTCTTTGCGCTTCCTATCTTTTCTTTGTACCCGATACCAAAAGGCCTAACATTATAAGCTTTAAAAGTCCTTTTGATCCAAGTCTAGGAATTGATTGCATTAGTGGAGAAGTGCTTGAAAACTAGGTTTATGAGATTCTCGATGAAAAATCTTGATTGTTATTGATTAACACTGTTTTGATCTATGATAATTGTATGATACTTGGGATTGACAACAGCACACACACACGTTCCGAATTTGAAACTGTTATTTGACTTAAAGAGAAAACACTTTGTGTCCAACAATTTGAAAGATTCTTTGTTGTAGTATGAGTAAAGGTTCTGAGATAAACATACGAGCATGAAATGATCCATGTCACTTATCTGTTGTGAATTCACTGTTTTTGATTTTATTCTTGCTCGAGGACGATCAAGAGCTAAGTTTGGGGGAGTTGATAAGTGTCATTTTTACACTTATATTTGCATATATTTCTTGCGATTTGTATAGTGATTCTTGGAAGATTTTATACTTTTGGTTGTGTTTTGTTGTATTTCCAGGAATCCAGTAGAAGTGCAAGAAATACTGGAAAACCCCGTTTTATGGACTAGGAGGTGGAACTATGACAGTACGAGGCAATCCGTGGGAAAAGATGTCAAAATGACTTAAAAATTGACAAAAGCTTCAGGCGATCGATCGCCTATTTCGAAGAGATCGGTCGCCTGAAGGCAGTGAGCTCGTGGAATTTTTCACGCGAGAGGCGATCGATCGCAACAAATCAGGCGACCGATCGCCTCGGGGCAGAACATATAGGCGATCGATCGCCTATCTTGAAGAGACCGATCGCCGAGGAGAAAAAGCTGAAGGCGATCGATCGCCCAATTCGAAGAAATCGATCGCGTGCAGAGTCCCAGAATAAAAAACTTCCTTAATTAAGTTTTGGGGCTATTTTTGGTACCAGATTATTGGAGCTCGGGAGGAGACATATAAAAAGAGATTTTTAGGTCATTAGGAAGGGTTCTTTCACCTCTGGATAGGCAGCCACCTCTTGGAAGAGAAGATTCATTCAAGACGATTCAAAGGAACGCAGCTAGAGACGGGAACAACGGATCGACGCACGATTCAACATCGATTCAATAGCGATCCGATTAGTCCTCTATACATGGTTACTTCAACTGCTGTTCCCCCTTCATCTTTGTCGAACTTGATTGTTTGACTCAGCCACGCTCCAATAAAATGTGATTGCTTTGGTTCTGACTGAAATCTGGCGCACATACAGACTGAGAACATAATATCAGGCCGGCTCGCTGTAAGATACAATAGCGATCCGATTAGTCCTCTATACATGGTTACTTCAACTGATGTTCCCCCTTCATCTTTGTCGAACTTGATTGTTGGAGCGTGGGTGGCAGTGGAAACGCCAAGTCGGGATGGGCCTGGGCTGCGACTGTGTGCCAGTCGTATGAAAAACGTAGAAACTCACGAAGCTCAAGGCGCATGTCATCTTGATTGTGCAACATCTCCTCTTGATTGCGCCGGAGCTCGCGTTGCCCATCACGAACCAATCGTTGTTGCAATTTGAGTGCCCTAAGCTCATCCTCTAAAGATTGAAATCGTTGAGCATTGGTGGTAGGATGAGCTATTGGAGAATGGCCACGAGAAGCTCGGCGATGTGAAGATTGGGGCTGTTCCGGATCATTGGAGGGCCCTGGTGCAGACTCGGGCGCCGACGGTGGTCGAGGAAGGCGAAGTGGCATAAATGGCACACTGGTTTCCTCAGAAGCCTCCCAAGGGACTTGTTCCTGGCGGCATAATTCAGTGATTAAAGAGGGAAAGGGGAGGCCAATCGTGGTAGAGCCTTCCACCGCTACTTTCATCGAAGAGTATATGATCTCCCCAATATCCACCGAGCGGCGTGTCATGATAGCGAAAACTAACACCGCTCTCTCCTTAGTAACCACGGCAGTGTGAGTCGATGGAAGGACTCGATGGGAGATAAAAGTAAACCAGATGTCTGCCTCCGGTTTCAAATGAGTTTTCTTACAATGTTTGATCTGCCCATCCGAATTGAGTATCCATGTTGCCCCTTCCCGACAGATTGTCTCTATCACTTCATTATAGTCAAGGTGGTGATGCAAATAAGCCGAGTATTCATCGTCTCCGATATCCGGCATCTCATATGTGCGATTGATGCGTTCGCTAAGAAAAAGAAACTTCTTCCGCCGAATAGTCAGATGCGGACCGTTCGCTTCGACTTTGAAGTTGGCATAGAACTCCTTGACTAAAGGGATGACTGCATGGCACGGGGGGTGACACAAAGCGCAACCATCCGCGGCGTTCCGCCTCGCGGAGGATGGACGAATCGGGTGTGTCCATATCCATTCCCCTCTCCCTCACCAAAGGCCCAGCATGCCATTTGTCATAGAATTCCGATGCGGCATGAGTGGCAAAACGAGTAGTGTCATAAGTCGGGGTGGGGGCGGAAGAGGAAGCCCCTCGCCTAGGTTTCTTTGTAGGTGCCATGCTATGAGATATATGAATACGAACAAGCAATGCCTCAATAAATTCCTACACAGTCCAACTTGCCTAAAACCACCTTCAAGAAGTTACTAAGCACCACCAAGCCTCAACAATATCAATACTAGCAAGCCTCTAACACCAATCTTCAAAATAACTTTCCTACCCACAAAGAATGCAAATCCTTGCCCACTTTCACCAAATATCTAGTAATTAGGCATGACCCGGAAATTGCAAGCCAAATTACCTCTAAATTTCGAAGCTTTGATGGAGGGTGTTCCTGGGCTTGGAGTAATCGCTCCTTGGTGCTGGAATGGCTTCCCGATCTTGTAATCTGTAGAAGAAAATTGCACCCTTTAGCCAATAATAGTGGAGGGGAAAGGAATTTGTGATAACATGAAAAATTGAGAAGAGATTGGGAAGGAAATTTGGGATTTGAGGATTTGGGGATTTAGGGATTAGGGATTTGAAAGGAGGAGGAGATGTGAGTTGGTGTGGAGTGAGCGAATCAGAGGTGTTTAAAAACAAAAAAACACGACAGGCGATCGATCGCCTCAGATTAGGCGATCGATCGCCTGTGTCCAGTAGCATTTTTTAAAAAAAATTTCGTTGAGGCGATCGATCTCCTAAAAATAGGCGATCGATCGCCTACCTCCAGTAGCATTTTTAAAAAATTTTGCGTTTAGGCGATCGATCGCCTAAAAATAGGCGATCGATCGCCTACCTCCAGTAGCATTTTAAAAAAATTTGCGTTTAGGCGATCGATCTCCTAAAAATAGGCGATCGATCGCCTACCTCCAGTAGCATTTTTAAAAAATTTTGCGTTTAGGCGATCGATCGCCTAAAAATAGGCGATCGATCGCCTACCTCCAGTAGCTGTTTTTGAAAAGTGCATGCTCAAGGCGATCGATCGCCTGGTTAGGCAATCGATCGCCACACTCCAGAGTTTTTTTTTTTTTTTTTTTTTTTAAATATCGATCAAAACCTACAAAAATTAAAAAGAAAAACGAAATTCCAAACCAAAATCAATTAACTAATTACTAAATTCAAAACGAAGGAGAAGGGAGAAAAATTAGTTCTTGATTTATAGTCCCAAGCTGGACTTTTTGCATCTGTCGCTTCATTCAACAAAATGGACGGTGGTGCACTCCGGTATACTGAAATCATGCCCGTGGTAGTGCTTCAATCGCTGTGCATTCACTGTGAACGTTCCCTTTGTTGGATCATAGAGTTCGATTGCACCTGATGGAAACACCTTGGAAATACGGAATGGTCCGGACCAACGAGATTTAAGCTTGCCTGGAAACAGCCTTAATTTGGAGTTAAATAATAACACCATATCTTCTTCCTTAAAATCACGTTGACTGATCCTTGCGTCATGCCATTTTTTTGTCTTTTCTTTATAGATCTTGGAATTCTCGTATGATTGGTTCCGAAACTCTTCCATTTCGTTCACTTGGAGGAGACGGTGATCACCTGCAGTAGTTAAATCAAAGTTTAGATTCTTTATTGCCCAAAATGCTCTATGTTCCAGTTCAACCGGAAGATGACATGCTTTTCCAAAAACTAACCGATATGGTGTGGTGCCAATAGGTGTTTTATATGCAGTTCTATAAGCCCATAAAGCGTCATCTAACCGTAAGGACCAGTCTTTTCGAGAAGTATTGACAGTTTTTTCTAAAATGCGTTTTACTTCCCTATTCGACACTTCTACTTGCCCACAAGTTTGTGGATGATAAGGTGTTGCAACTTTGTGGGTGACTCCATATTTGCTTAAGAGTTTGTCAAAAAGTTTGTTGCAAAAATGTGAGCCACCGTCACTAATGATTGCCCGAGGCGTGCCAAATCGAGTAAAAATATGTTTTTTTCAAAAATTGCACCACCACTCTAGCATCATTAGTGCGAGACGCTGCAGCCTCAACCCACTTTGACACATAATCGACCGCAACTAGAATATAGTAGTGTGAACATGAAACTGGAAATGGTCCCATAAAATCGATGCCCCAAACATCGAACAATTCACATTCAAGAATGTTGTTTAAGGGCATCTCCTGTCTCCTAGAAATGTTACCAGTTCGTTGACACCTATCACAAGCTGAAACATACCTGTATGCATCTTTAAATAATGTAGGCCAATAAAATCCAGATTCCAGTACCTTGGCAGCAGTTTTGGTTGGACCCATGTGTCCCCCTACCTCGCGATCATGACAATGGCTCAATATAGATGACATCTCCTCCTCTGGAACACACCTCCTGATCATGTTGTCTGCACAAACTTTGAACAACAATGGTTCCTCCCACATGTAGTGTTTAACGTCAGATAAAAATTTCTTCTTTTGATAAAATGTCATTTGTGGGAGGATACCACTAACCAAATAGTTTGCAAAATCGGCATACCAGGGTAGGGCAAGAACTTGAAAGAGCTGTTCATCGGGGAATTTTTCATTGATCTCTTCCACATCATTATCATGTTTCTCAATCTCAAAATCAATCCTAGATAAATGATCCGCCACTACGTTCTCTACACCCCTCTTATCCTTAATTTCCAAGTCAAATTCTTGCAATAAAAGAATCCATCGGATTAAACGTGGTTTAGCGTCTTTTTTAGCAAGAAGATACTTGAGTGCCGAGTGATCAGTGTACACAATGACTTTGGATAGACAAAGATAAGAGTGAAATTTATCGAAGGCAAATACTACTGCTAGAAGTTCTTTCTCAGTGGTGGCATAGTTCTGTTGTGCCTCATTTAACGTTCTACTAGCATAGTAAATAGTGTGAAATACCTTATTCCTTCTTTGTCCCAATACTGCTCCGACAGCTGTGTCACTTGCATCACACATCAACTCAAATGGTATATCCCAGTCAGGTGCTATCAAAATAGGTGTTGTGACCAATCTCTCCTTTAGTGTCTCAAATGCCTGCAAGCAATCAGCATTAAAATCAAATGGTGCTTCTTTAGTCAACAAGTGAGATAAAGGTTTTGAAATTTGAGAAAAATCCTTTATAAATCGTCTATAGAACCCAGCATGGCCTAAGAAACTGCGAATTCCCTTCACTGATACTGGTGGAGGTAGTTCCTGTATCACTTGTACCTTTGCTCGATCCACTTCAATACCCTTTTGGGATATTTTATGGCCCAAGACTATTCCTTCTTTTACCATGAAGTGGCACTTCTCCCAGTTTAGTACTAAGCTGTTCTCCTCACACCTTGTCAATACGAGATCAAGATTATGCAGACATGCATCAAATGAATTTCCAAACACAGAAAAATCATCCATGAATACTTCTAAAAACATTCCTACCATGTCATGGAATATCGACATCATGCATCTTTGAAACGTAGCCGGTGCATTACATAACCCAAAAGGCATTCTCCTAAATGCAAATGTACCATAAGGACAAGTGAAGGTGGTCTTCTCTTGGTCCTCAGGTGCAATTGCTATCTGATTATATCCCGAATACCCATCTAGGAAGCAATAATAATCATACCCAGCTAGTCTCTCTATCATTTGATCAATGAAGGGGAGGGGGAAGTGATCCTTACGTGTAGCTTCATTAAGTTTTCTATAGTCAATACAGACTCTCCAACCAGTGACTGTCCTAGTAGGTATTAATTCATTCTTTTCATTAGTAATAACAGTCATACCTCCCTTCTTTGGTACACATTGCACCGGACTCACCCATGCACTATCTGAGATAGGATAGATAATACCTGCATCGAGTAGCTTAATCACTTCCGCCTTGACTACTTCTTGCATCTTTGGATTCAAACGGCGTTGTGGTTGCACCAACGGCTTGTAAGTGTCTTCCATCAGAATTTTATGCATGCACATCGATGGGATTATTCCTTTTATGTCCGCCACTTTCCATGCAAAGGCTTGCTTGTGCTCCCTCAAAATCCTAAGGAGCTTCTCTTCGTCAATACCTGTCAAAGATGAAGACACAATTACTGGTAGAGAATTACTATTACCCAAATAAACATACTTGAGGTGAGTTGGTAGTGTCTTAAGTTCAAGATTGGGTGGTTCTTCAATTGAAAATTTCTGTGGCTTGATGTCCCTTTCTCCCAACTCTCCTAAATTATTGCTTTGACGTCTAATGTAAGGAGGGTTAGCTCGCATCTGAGCAACTATCTCTTGTTCTTCTTCATTCTCAAGCATGTCCTCATCATTAGTGAGATAAGCTTCCACTACATCCTTGCATTCTGTTCGAAATATCATGTCAGATAACACATCAACATGGTCAATACTAAAACACATATGCTCGTCATGAGGGTGTTTCATAGCTTTAAAAACATTAAAAGTAACTTGATCCTCCCCTACACGGAGGATCAACTTCCCTTGATGCACATCTATGAGTGCTTTGCCAGTGGCCAAGAATGGTCTTCCCAAGATCAAGGGCATTCCAGCATCTTCTTCCATATCTAACACGAGAAAATCCACCGGGAAAATGAATTTATCCACCTTGACAAGTACATCCTCGATGAGTCCTCGTGGGTAGGTGATAGATCTATCCGCCAGTTGAAGTGACACTGTAGTGGGTTTAGGCTCGCCTAATCCCAACTTCCTGAAAATTGACAGTGGCATTAAATTAATACTCGCACCCAAATCACACAAAGATTTAGTAAATGAAATAGAGCCAATGGTGCAGGGTATAGAGAAACTCCCTGGATCTTTTAACTTAGGAGGCAATTTGTTTTGCACAATCGCTGAACACTCCTCTGTTAAACTTACCGTCTCATTCTCTCCTAATTTCCGCTTATTCGATAAAATTTCCTTCAAAAACTTAGCATAACTAGGCATTTGAAGTAAAGCATCAGCAAATGGTATATTGATATGTAATTTCTTAAAAATTTCAAGAAATTTTGCAAAACTTGCATCTACCTTAGCTCTTTTTAATGCAGCGGGAAAAGGAGGTGGGATTTGTACCTGCATTGGTGGTGTGATGGGTGTCTTGATAGAAGACTTACCTTTAGCTTCAACGTCTGCTTCAGTCTGTTCACTTTCCTCTATTTGTACTTCCTCAACTTCCTCTTTCTCCTCAGTGGGTGATCCAATCTGCTTACCACTTCTCAATGATATAGCCTTTACTTGCTCCTTTGGATTTTTCTCGGTATCGCTAGGTAAGGTCCCTTGCATTCTTCCTGACAAAATATTCGCCAACTGTCCCACTTGAGTCTCCAAGTTCTTTATTGATGCATCCTGGTTCTGCATTCTATTCTCCGTTGATGTAATAAACTTGGTCATCAACTCTTCCATACTCGGTTTTGATTGATAACCCGGTGGAGGTTGTGGATTCAAAACATTCTTTTGGTTAGACCAAGAGAAGTTTGGATGATTCCTCCACGGTTGGTTATAATTGTTGGAGTAAGAGTTACCCTGTTGTGGCCTGTTTCCTACAAAGTTAGCATTTTCAGTAGATTGCACAAAAGGATTACCTGCTTGGCATTCTGTACTCTGATGGTTCCCTCCACATAATTCACATATGACTACTTGAGCTTGCATCGCTGTCATGCTCAAGCTATCCATTTTCTTATGCAATGCCTCCAACTGAGCTTGTATAGATGTCACCTCATCAACTTGATGCATCCCAATCGGTCTTTTAGGCACATTCCTTTCGGACTGCCACTGGTAACTGTTGGATGCCATCTCTTCCAAAAGTGTGTAAGCTTCTTCAGGTGACTTCCTCATAATCGTACCTCCTGCTGCTGCATCAATCATAGATCTATTAGCAGAAAATAACCCATTGTAAAATGTTTGTACCTGAAGCCAAATCGGAAGGCCATGATGTGGGCATCTTCGAAGTAAATCCTTGAAGCGCTCCCAAGCTTCATATAGAGTTTCCGGATCATGTTGCATGAATGTGGTGATATCATTGCGCATCTTAGCTGTCTTGGAAGGGGGAAAGTATCTTGATAGGAAGGCTTGAGCCATCCCCTCCCAGGTAGTGATCGACCCTGCAGGCAATGAATTCAACCAGCTCTTAGCTTTGTCATTCAAAGAAAAGGGAAAGAGACGTAACCTGATGGCGTCGTCAGTGACGCCATTATGCTTGAACGTGTCGCATATCTCCAAAAAGTTGGAGATATGAGCATTAGGATCATCAGCAGGCGATCCTCCGAATTGCACAGAGTGTTGAATCATCTGAATTATGGCAGGCTTGATCTCGAAGTTATTAGCCTGAATCCTTGGTCTTATGATGCTAGACATGGTGCCTTGAAAAGATGGTTGTGCATAGTCCATCATGGACCTTATAATTGGCACTTCATCATTATGTTGTTCACCATTCCCTCGATTGTTCTCAGCCATCTCTCTTGTTTCTTTTCGAAGTCTTCTGCAAGTTTGTTCAATCTCTAAGTCGAGTGGCTCTAATATAGGTCTGTCACTTCGTAGCATGCACTACAAAGACAACTCCCTGCAAAATTCAACACAACGAAGGAAGAACAGTAATGAAATCGTATAAACCGTAATATAAATAATTATAAAAGAAAAAAAATGGCTAAATTATAGTCAACTAATCTCTTATGATATTACTTAAACTAGTCCCCGGCAACGGCGCCAAAAACTTGATCGCTTTTATTTTAAACAGTTATTTCGAGTGATTCTACCGCAAGTGCACGGTGTCAAGTTTTAGTATAATGATCTAGAAGTAAGGATTGTCGAACCCACGAGGACTAGTAGTAATTACCAAATTTAACTAGCGTTCTATATTTAACCTACGAAACTGGTTGAAAGATGAACTAATTTAATCAACTCCAATATTCAACGCACCACAGAGAATTAAGATAATAAACAGTAGAGATAAATATCGAGACTTTGGTTCACTTGAGTAATCCCCCACAATTTACCTACTAGTTCTAATTAAAATTAATGTATCTAAGGTGACAAGTTTTCCGATTATATCCAATATACTCTCTCGAGCTATATTAAACCTAACACCAAATTGCAGTAAGTAACTCTCGTTCACTTATTTAACAATTCAATGTTGCATACGTTCTATGAAAACCCCTAGCCTTCGATTACTAGATATCTATAGCTATCACTCGTGTATTTGACGTCATCTCTCGATCTCGGTCTGAAATCCACGGTTTATGTTATTTGTTCCGTCTTACAAAATCATCTGTCGATCTCAATTGCAAACTAACAACAATCAAAGAGTAGCTAATTCTTTAAAAGCATTAAAATCATAACATAAACTCAAAAATAACAAAAACTCAATCAAAAACTAGAATTAAAACTGTGGGTTCATACACAAGATCCCCTTGTCTCGATAACAAACTTAGCCTAGCATATTAATGGAAAAACAACGTTTTATAATATCTAACAACATTATAAACATTGGAATTCGAAAATAAAACTACACAAAAGTTCAGAAATACTAGTAAACACTCGATGTTGAATCGTGCGTCGATCCGTTGTTCCCGTCTCTAGCTGCGTTCCTTTGAATCGTCTTGAATGAATCTTCTCTTCCAAGAGGTGGCTGCCTATCCAGAGGTGAAAGAACCCTTCCTAATGACCTAAAAATCTCTTTTTATATGTCTCCTCCCGAGCTCCAATAACCTGGTACCAAAAATAGCCCCAAAACTTAATTAAGGAAGTTTTTTATTATGGGACTCTGCACGCGATCGATTTCTTCGAATTGGGCGATCGATCGCCTTCAGCTTTTTTCTCCTCGGTGATCGGTCTCTTCAAGATAGGCGATCGATCGCCTATATGTTCTGCCCCGAGGCGATCGGTCGCCTGATTTGTTGCGATCGATCGCCTCTCGCTTGAAAAATTCCACGAGCTCACTGCCTTCAGGCGATCGATCTCTTCGAAATAGGCGATCGATCGCCTGAAGCTTTTGTCAATTTTTAAGTCATTTTGACATCTTTTCCCACGGATTGCCTCGTACTGTCATAGTTCCACCTCCTAGTCCATAAAACGGGGTTTTCCAGTATTTCTTGCACTTCTACTGGATTCCTGGAAATACAACAAAACACAACCAAAAGTATAAAATCTTCCAAGAATCACTATAAAAATCGCAAGAAATATATGCAAATATAAGTGTAAAAATGACACTTATCAATAGACATGTAATTCATATGGCCCCCTAAACTTAAGGTTGTGCATTGTCCTCAATGTACTGAACCCAGAAAAATAAGAACAAATCACATACCTGTTACAACAACTGTCTGTGATCGTCGTTCTCTTCATCATACTATGGGTAGGGTGGCAGATTCGGTTGTTGTGGTGGTATATGATCATATGGACCTCCACATCAGTATAGACATGTAATAGAGACAAATAATGATAAACGGCTCTGACTAAGACATGCCAATATAAAATGAAATGCTAGAGAGAAAAAACTGAAATAAACTAAAAGGATATAAGACTTGGGTTGCCTCCCAAGAAGCGTTTTGTTTAAAGTCGTCAGCCAGACTATGGGAATAAACCATCAAATAGCGGCTTCCGCCCATAGTACTTATCATATGACACTACATATGGGTCTTGGTTATGTATGCCCTCAATCTTGGCAAGATGTGAACAGTGTAAGCTCGTCGCTCCAACAACGTCCTTCATAAATTAATAAGCATGGGAGAAAGATTCTAAACTTTGCTTCATCTCATGGAGGAAGTAATATGGTGAAGTTGACATCAATGGGAAGAACAGATACACATATGGCATATAGAACATCACCATCGATGAGTGCTCCTCACTATTTTCAAAAATATGCCCATCTTCCAACATCACACTAGGCTCATCTTTCCATGGGAACTCCTCAGATAGCTTTTCCAAAGTAGACTCAATCACTTGAAGAAGCTCACATTTCATTGAATCTTACGCATGAGTAAGATCATTATTCCAACTTGGTTGGTTGAGTGATCATCATCATGTGACCACACCTGATTTGTCACCCCTTGATTGGTATATCTCATCTCTGCCTCTTGGCAGCTTGCTAAAAATGTCTCTATCTCATGCTCTTGGCGACTTCTGGAGTTGGTGTGATGTTCGATCTTTGTTTCAGATAATGCCGCGAATTTGCACACAATATCCTCCAATTGAGAGACTTTATCAGAACTATACACATCCTCTACTTGATGGTTGAATGGTTGGTGTGTAAAATGAGGGTCATGATGCTCTGGTGGATATGACGACTCCAACCTTGCAGTGAAGGATCCCAATGCCACTGGTAGTCGAAATTCACCAAATCGCTATACATGTGAACCCTGACATCATCTTTACAATATATGGGACTACCAGTTGCCAAAGCTCCATTAAATACCCATTCTTGTGTGTCCGCATCCAATCTACTGTAGAAAGATTGAGGAGCGTAGTTTGAAAAGTCGTGGTTGAATCTCTCCCAAGCTGCATAGAACAGTTCACACTGTTGTTGGGCAAAGCTTGTGAAGACCTGTTGATTAAACATCTCCAAGTACATCACAAGAAAAACATCATAAAAATAAAATTAAAACAAAAAAATCTAAATTAAAATCAAGACTACTTGGTAACAGTATCGGTAAACAAAATTAAATCAATCCTTGGCAACATGCACCAAAAACTTGATGCGTGTAAAAATGTACTGCAAGTGTACGGTGTCAAGTTTTAGTATAGGTGTTAGTCCCGGATCTTATCGATGAGATTTTAAAGATGACAAAACATATCAGACCGGATCGAGAGAAATCAGACTTACCAGAACGATCGCCCAAAACAGATCAAGCTGATAAGATGACAAAGCATATCAGACCGGATCAAGGGTAATCAGACTGACCAGATCGATAGCTCAACAACAGAACAAGCTGATAAGTCACATTACTTATCAGACCGGATCGATGAATATCAGACTGACTCAACCAAAGCTTCAGATCGATCTCTATCTTTATCAGATCAGAGCAGCTTATGATACATACAGAATGGCTCCTCAGTCCGAATCATTAACGGCTATTTATTGTAGCATTTAATGTTGTAATTAATGCTACAAAGGACCAAAGACTGAAGATTGTCATAATAGGTAAGAAGACAAAGAAGAGCTTACCTGACAGTCGCCGAAAGTATGAACCAGAACGGCAAGTATCCTGAAGAAGAAGACTGAAGCCTACTCAGAGTTTAAGCAGAGTCAAAGTTACACATTAAGGGAAATAATGTCGTTGGTACCTTCAACTATAAAAGGATGCAACAAAAGGAACTTACTGACTCTCGCTACTGACTCTCGCTGATCAATTGAAAAACGCACAAGAAAGCAAAAACAGCACAAGTTTACAAGCTCAGAAGCTCTCGAGCTGAAATCATTCTTAAGCACGTTTACTTTGTAACATTTGATCATTTAGGATCACTGTGCGCATCTTGTGTTTTCTGTGTTGAAAATAGAAGTGAGAAACATATTGTAACTGTCAGACAGAGTGTGTCTGAGCAGATTGAGTGACTAGGAGTTTCAGATTGGTAGTGAGGTAAATCTAGTCTGAATCGGGTTTGTACAACAGGATTGTATAAATCAAAGTCTTCTAGTATAAACCTTCCTTAATTGGAAGAAGGGGAGACGTAGAAGGATTACACCACCTTCGAACTTCCAGAAACATATCCTGTGTATCTTATTTCTGCACTCGTTCTTTCTCACTAGCCATCGAGCCGTTCTTACATACAAGAACAGACCGTTCCGCACTTATATTTTCAGTGGTCTGTTTTGTACAAGAATTGATTAAGAAACAAATTTCTTTCACTAATCCGAAAGAAATCACGAAGGATTAATTTTTAGAAGGAGTGTTCATTCACCCCCCCCCCCCTCTAAACACTCCGGACCGATCCTAACAAGTGGTATCAGAGCAGGTCATCTTAATCAGCTAAATCACTCGAGATGATGGCATCATTCAACAAAATCCCTATGTTCTCAAAAGAAGACTATGATGACTGGAGAATCAGAATGCAAGCTCATCTAGCAGCTCAGGATGACGATATGTGGTTCGTCATCACTGATGGACCAATGAAGATTCTAAAAATAAATACAGCAGTCGCCATTACTGGTGGAGAACCACAAATGGTAGAAAAGGACAGATCCCTCTGGACGAATGAGGAAAGAAAGAAAGCAAATCTCGATAATGTGGCCAAAGACATCTTGTTTAAGACATTGGACAAGAACATGTTCAGCAAAATCAAAATGTGCTCTACTGCCAAAGAAATTTGGGAGAAGATAGCACAGCTATGTGAAGGCAACGACCAGACCAAAGAAAACAAGTTAACTGTTGCTCTTCAAAGATTTGAGAGCATAAAGATGAAAAGTGGAGAAACTCTAAATGAGTTTGATGAAAGAGTCACTGGCATCATAAATGAACTGAATGGTCTGGGGAAGGAATATTCTAACAGATAGATCGCTCTGAAAGTTATGAGAGCTCTGCCAAAGGAATGGGATGTTAAGACCATTGCCATGAGGGAATCAAAAGATCTTAACAAGGTTGAACTTCATGATCTGTTTGCAGATCTTAAGGCCTATGAGTTTGAACTGATAAGCAGAGGTGAAGCAGAGCCATTCATCTCTCAACCAAACAAGGCCCTGGCAGCCATTCCAGACCAGATCGCTTCAACATCAGACTGATCTGCTGAACAGATAAGTAACGATGCTATGTCATTATTTATCAAGAAATTTGGTAAATTTATGTCTAAGAATAAGAGGAACTTCAAACCCTCTCATCATTATAAATCAAGAAAAGATGATACTGTTAACGATCAGGCTTGCTACAATTGTGGTAAGACCGGACATTTTATTGCAGATTGCACCAGACCGAAGAAAGAAGAACGGAAAGAGAAGCATCGTGATGATAGGAAGAAGAAGCACTACAAAGACCGCAAGAATCATGGAAAATCCCAAAAAGTCCTAGTAGCTGAAGAAGGAAACAGCAAATGGGCTCAGACAGACTCAGACTCGGAAAGCTCTGAATATTCTTCCAGCGAAAGCGAAGAAGATATTCAATGTCTTATGGCAGACGAAGAGATGAGTCAGACAGACGAGGTATATGATCTTGACTCAAATGAATTTACACGAGAAGAGCTCATGTCCGCACTGCAAGACATGGCTAATGATTATAGGATCTTAGCTGAATCATTTGAGAAGAATAAAGCTAAAGTCAGTGATCAAATGGATGAGCACAACAAACCAAGCTGCTCTGAGCAGGGTGAGTGCAACAATCTCCAGATCGAGCTGAATAAGCAGAAAATCTCTTATGATCAGCTCCATGAAGAAAATAAGAGAATTAGCACACAAAATGCTAAGCTCTCTCATATATTCAAAACATGGACAAAATCCAGAACATCCTTGGAAACGTCGGTGATTTCACCGGCATAGGCTTTGACACCAAAGAATGCACCAAAGATGAATCTGAGCTGTTGCTGGTAAAGAACCAAGTCAAACAAATGACATTTGTTAAATCCAGCACAGTATATGAGACTGAAGCACCTAAGATTCAAACAGGAGTCTCTTACGTGAATCAAAATCTGAGAAAAGGAATTGGTTATGTTGACCAAACCAAAGAAAAGGCACCAGCAAGATTTGCGTCTATCAGACCAAATCCAAAGGTGCAAGATCGAAGGCAAGGAAGACAATACAATTACTATAATTCAAAACCGATTCAACGAAGATATAGACTACCATATGAGAATCAAAGGTTTTCACAGCGCACACATTATCACACACAACATCAAAACAGACCAGCACACAGCACACCTTACACACACAAGCCATTGAAGCTGATACAGGTGTGGGTTCCCAAAGGGCTAATCCGTTCTGGACCCAAATAGGATTGGGTACCAACAATAATTATATTTGATGACAGGTACCGAAGAAACTCACATCAGACTGGTATTTGGACAGTGGGTGTTCCCGTCACATGACTGGAAACATCGAGCTGCTGTCTGAAGTCACAGAATGTACTGGACCCAAGATCATCTTCGGAGATAACTCAAAGGGTAAGACCGTGGGCAAGGGTAAGATTGTCCATGGTAACATTATTATCAATGATGTGCTGTTAGTTGAAAATCTGTGCTATAATCTGATCAGTATAAGTCAACTTTGTGATAATGGTTATGCTGTAGAATTTCACAAACACACTTGCACTGTTAAATCATCGGACGGTATAACCATGCTCGTAGGAATCAGGAATGGAAATACATATAAGATTAACTGGAATCATGCTCAACCTGATAATCCTACTTGCTTCATCGCTAACAATGATAATAAACATTGGCTGTGGCGTAAACGTTTGAATCATATAAACTTTAAGACCATTTCCAGCCTGTGTAAACATGATTTAGTTATCGGTCTGCCCAAGATCGATTTTGCTAAGGATAATAACTGCGAAGCTTGCCAAATGGGCAAACAGATCAGATCATCCTTCAAGAACAAGAATGCCAAATCCTCCTCCCGCTGTTTAGAATTATTGCATATGGACTTGTTTGGTCCTATACCAATAACAAGTTTAGGGGGAATGCAGTATACTCTTGTTGTTATTGATGATTACTCACGCTTTACATGGACTATATTTTTTAGCAGTAAAGATCAGACCGGTCCGAAGTTGATCAAGCTGCTGAAACGCACTCAGAACGAGAAATCATCCAGCATAGACAGGATTCGTAGTGACAAAGGCACTGAGTTTTCAAATCAGAATCTTGAATCCTTTCTAGAAGATCATGGAATCAAGCATGAGTTTTCAGCCGCTCGAACTCCTCAACAGAATGGAGTTGCAGAGCGAAGAAACAGAACGCTCAAGGAAGCAGCAAGAACAATGCTTGCTGATTCTGGAATTTCGCAAAAGTTCTGGGCAGAAGCTGTAAACACTGCTTGCTACACTCAAAATCGGTCCATGATCAACAAGAAGCTGAACCTTACCCCATATGAAATATGGACTGGTAGCAGACCATCTATTTCTCACTTTCATATTTTTGGCTGCAAATGCTTTGTTCATAACAATGGTAAGAATCATCTTACAGCATTTGAAGCTAAGTCAGATAATGGAATATTTTTAGGATATTCATCAACTAGCAAAGCCTATCGAATTTTTAATAATCGAACCTTAACTGTAGAAGAATCTGTTCATGTAGTTTTTGATGAATCTTTATGTGTTGAGGGCAACAAAGAATCAATTCAAAATCAGATGGAAAATATCCATCTCGAAGCTAACAGTGATGATGAGATTGTAGCTAACAGGTCAAGAGACAATCCACCAGAACCAGAAGTACCAGACAGACCGGTTCAAGCCATTGAAGCTTCTTCAGATCGAGCTGATCCGGACAATCTCCACTCAAATGTTAAAGCAGATGCTGATCATACTGCTACTACTCATCCGACCGGACCAGACAATCCTGAGTCAAGCTATCGATGGACTAAGAAGCATCCACCCAATCTAGTAATTGGTAGTCCCTCTGCACCGATCAGAACCAGAGGACAGATGATGGATGAATTCACACATGCTGCTTTCATCTCTACTCTGGAACCTAAGAAAATCGATGAAGCTCTAACTGATTTCAACTAGATTAAGGCCATGCAAGAAGAGCTGAATCAATTTGAACAAAATCAAGTTTGGAGTCTAACCCCCAGACCAAGCGATCTGCCTGTCATTGGAACCAGATGGGTTTTCAGAAATAAGCTGGACGCAGATGGAATTGTGGTTAGAAACAAAGCCAGACTGGCAGCACAAGGATTCAGACAAGAAGAAGGAATCGACTTCGATGAATCATTTGCACCAGTCGCCAGACTTGAAGCCATCCGAATCTTTCTTGCATATGCTGCCTTTAAAGACTTCAAAGTATATCAGATGGACGTTACGAGCGCTTTTCTTAATGGAAAGCTTCAGGAAGAAGTCTACATTGAGCAACCACCTGGATTTCAGGACCATTTGCATCCCAATCATGTGTATCTACTGAATAAAGCAGTGTATGGTCTGAAACAAGCTCCAAGAGCCTGGTATGACACTCTATCTCAATTTCTGCTGAACCATGATTTCCATATCGGCTCAGTAGATAAAACGCTCTTTAAATTTATTAAGGGGGAACATACCCTATTAGTTCAGATTTACGTTGATGACATAATCTTTGGGTCAACTAACCCCAAATTGTGCGAGAAATTTTCTAAGTTAATGCAGGGACAGTTTGAGATGAGCATGATGGGAGAACTTTCATTCTTTTTGGGTCTCCAAGTAAAACAGCTCAACAATGGTATTTTCCTCAATCAGACCAAGTATACCAAAGAGCTCCTCAAGAGATTTGGAATGGAAACATGCTCAACTGCATCAACTCCTATGAGTCCAACAATCAAGTTCGACAAAGATGAAGGGGGAACAGCAGTTGAAGTAACCATGTATAGAGGACTAATCGGATCGCTATTGTATCTTACAGCGAGCCGGCCTGATATTATGTTCTCAGTCTGTATGTGCGCCAGATTTCAGTCAGAACCAAAGCAATCACATTTTATTGCTGCCAAGCGTATTCTGAAATACTTAAAAGGATCTCAGAACGTTGGTCTTTGGTACTCCAAAGATTCAAACTTCAGCTTGATCGAATATTCAGATGTAGACTACGCTGGGTGTAAGATTGATCGTAAAAGCACCAGTGGAACATGTCAATTTCTAGGTGAAAGATTGATCTCTTGGTTCAGCAAAAAGCAGACATCGATTGCCACATCCACAGCTGAAGCAGAGTATCTAGCCGCTGGAAGCTGTTGCGCTCAAATGCTCTGGATTCAACACCAGCTCAAAGACTATGGCATCCAAGCTGTTGACTCTCCGATATTTTGCGACAACACAAGTGCAATCGCTATAACGTATAATCCAGTTTTGCACTCTCGAACAAAGCACATTGATATACGCCATCACTTTATTCGAGATCATGTTGGCAAAAAGGAAATTCGGATCGAGCACATCTCAACAGAGCAGCAAGCAGCAGACATCTTCACCAAACCGCTCCCAGAGGCTAAGTTTAATTATTTTCGTCAAATTCTTGGATTAATTGACTTATCTTAATAGTTTAGATGTTTTCTTACTTTCGCACTTAAAGATTTTTTACCACAGATTGATAATACAATGTTCAGAAAGACACAGACCGGTCCGAACTTTCAGACCGATCTATGTCAATCTGATGTTATCCCATGATCTGTTTGGTCAATACATCTTTTGTACAAAAACAGCCCGGACTGATCGCATTTTAACCGCCTTAACTATATGTTATCCTGACCGTTTATTTTTGAATTTCTTTTCATCAGTCATCGAGATAAAGACACGTGTCTTCTCTCTCCTATTTAGCGGGCTGAACATTTCATTTTATTTTACTTTTTACAAATTACCGCTATCTGTTTTCTTACTCTCTCACTCTCCTAAATCTTCGCATTCGTTTGACTTCATTCCAATGGCTACCATCACTCATAACTCCCTCTCCGTTGAGTTTAATGATATTTACAGGGCAGAAGATGCAGAGATGGTGTCCATCTTCAGAGCTTTGGAATCTTCTGGTCTGAGAAACTTTCTGGCATGCGGCACCGTTGTTTATGAATCAGAAATCCGCGAACTATTCGCCAATGCCGTCTCCCAGAAGACATCCATATCTACTACTGTCAAGGGCAAATCTTTTGAGATCTCGCCGATGACGCTGGCCAAAACCTTTGGCCTCCCCAATTCCGGACTGACGGAATTTGGACAGATTCCTCAGACGTCACTCTCAGATCTTCAAGGGAAGATATCTATTCTTGGCCACCGCCTGCAACCATCGTTTAAGAAGAAGGAAATGCTCTTTCATTTCCAGGTGCTATGCGAGATAGTGGATAAGCCTCTGTTGGGCAAAGCAGGAAGTTTTGACACTGTGACCGCAGAGAAGTTCAGGGCTATGGCGGCTATTGTATCCGGACAGAAGACTGGTCCGTGATTCTGTTTGGAGTTCTGATGGAAACAGTGATTGCATCGAAACAAGCTGTATGCTTTGCTGTTCCTCTCAGCAAGATACTGGAGTCTTTGGACATCGAGCTGGGAAAGCAGTCCGCTCTCAGCCCCTTTAAGATTCTAAACTCCAAAGGACTTGCATTGCTGAAGTCCAAGAGTGCTCCGCCTACTCCTGCTACTCTGGCTGCAGTCAAGATTGAGAAGGGCGAAGAACAAGCTGTTGCGCGCAAACCTCGCGTCAAGCGCAAACTGACCATCCAGACTGATTCGGGAGAAACCCAGTCTGCTCCCTCGCCACCAACCAAGCCACTTCCCAAAAAGCCAAGAACCCAGATTACCAAGCCCAGCAAACCATTACCCCTGAAAGCCTTACCCATATTGCCTCCAACTAAAGCCACCCCTGCACCCCAACCTTCCATCCAACCTTCACAGGCTTCAACCCTTGCACCCAAAGTCACTATCCGAGTCCCCTCTGCCATTTCCACGGTCAAAGGAATAGTTATCACCGAGTTGGGAGATTATACCCAATCAGGGATCAAGTCTCCCTCCTCCACCGGCAAGGGAAAAGCCATTCTCTCCGAACCCCTCTCCTCTAAACCCAAATCTGCAGCGCAGACAGCCATCGACATCGCTATGGAGGATGTTGATGAGAAGGTGAAGGCACTCATTGTGGTCTTTGATGAATATGTCCAGTACCGGACTATCAACCACATTGAGTTATTCTTCGGTAAGCTGAGCAGACTGAAGAAGATGGAAGAGGAAGTTCTGAAAGGAACAGAGACTGATGATGTTCGGCTTGCCGTGCAGCGCAAAGAGCTATTTACGGCTAATCAAAGATTCTGTATAGCCACTCTGCTCCTAGCTGCTAAGAAAGAGAACTTTGATCCGACTGCTCCAACTGCCAGAGATGATGGGGCTGTTATTGCTCAACTCGAGATGGATGTTCATGCTCTTCACTTAGCTGTCCGTTTTCAACGACAGAAGCTCAGTGTATCCACTCCCACAACCAGCCCGGATCATCCCTCTGCAAGCAAGACTATGGCAGAACCTTTCGTTGAGGTTATTCCTTCTGATGCAGCAGATCAGACTGCAGAGCAAATACCAGATCAGACTGCAGAGCCACTACCAGACCAGACAGCGGAGCAGCCATTGCCTAATGCTCCGTCTGTGCCCGATGATGAACCATTGAATGTATTGTTGGACTCTCCAACAACCTCCATTCCTTTGGGGTCCTCAGCCTCCCGTGCACAAATCAGTCCAACAGTAGAACTGGCAACAGTTGGCGCTTCAGAATTCGTCGATCCGAATCTGGTGGTGTCCACCGTTGTTGCAGCTCTCCAGATTGAGGAGCCTTCCAGACCCAGCACTCCTCCAGTCCAATCAGATGAAGATATGGCCTTTATTCAAACATTTTCTTCGGATCTGGTCACCTTGATCCGGTCCGAAAGTCACCAAGTTGTTGTATCTTCACTTGTCCCGGTTGCTGAAGACGATGAACAGGCTTTGTCCTCATCAGATCGCTCTCCCAGCCAACAATCTGATGCACCTCCATTTCTGGCAAGGACTCTTCAGCACCTCTCTGACAACTGCCTGTCACTCTCTCAACGCGTTCTCGAAGTTCATCAAGGTCAGAGGCTTACAGCTTTGGACTTTGATTCATTCAAAGAGAAGATGACTGCCAGTATCGGAAGCCTTCAGCGAGGCATAAACGATCTGTTTTCTCAACAAGCCTCTTATAAGAACAGTCTGAGAAAAGAGTAGATCGAACTAGCCACTGAAGTCAGAGCATCTGTTGCCAATTCCCTCCGCGCTCAAGACGTTCGTCTTGACGCTATCAGCGCGCAGCTAGCACAAGTTGTTGACTTTCTTCAAGAGATTGCTGCTGACAAAAAGGGGGAAAAGAAGAAAGAATTCATGCCGCCTCCGTCTCAGTCTTCTACAAAATAATATTTTCAGACTGTCTGTATTTAGGATTTTTTTGGTGATCAATAAAAATCCTCTTTCGATTAAGTTTGTGTTCATTTATTTTGAACTACAATATAAGGCTTAATAATAAAGGTTTAATCGATCCAACTTAATGATGTTCATTTATTTTGAACAAGAAAGAGTAATCGATCCGAAAGGTTTCGCTTCAGAGTTCTCATCAGACTGGTTAAAAAGACTTATAAGCTAGGTTTTGTCATCATCAAAAAGGGGGAATTTGTTAGTCCCGGATCTTATCGATGAGATTTTAAAGATGACAAAACATATCAGACCGGATCGAGAGAAATCAGACTGACCAGAACGATCGCCCAAAACAGATCAAGCTGATAAGATGACAAAGCATATCAGACCGGATCAAGGGTAATCAGACTGACCAGATCGATAGCTCAACAACAGAACAAGCTGATAAGTCACATTACTTATCAGACCGGATCAATGAATATCAGACTGACTCAACCAAAGCTTCAGATCGATCTCTATCTTTATCAGATCAGAGCAGCTTATGATACATACAGAATGGCTCCTCAGTCCGAATCATTAACGGCTATTTATTGTAGCATTTAATGTTGTAATTAATGCTACAAAGGACCAAAGACTGATGTGACATCCCCGAAATGGTTAATTGCTATTTGGCTTTAAATTATGTTTGCATGATTAATTATGTGGTAATTGATTATGTGTTGGAATTTATTTACCTTATGGAAATGCATGGTCATGTGGATAGGGTGACCCGGGGTTGCATTTCAGGGTGCATGTGGTGCATGTTGGGTAAATATTATGGGAAGCATGATTTATTTGCCTTTGGTAGCAATTTATTAGAAATCATGTGTTAATTGATATTTGGTGCATTGTGAGTAAATGCTTTGAAAAATATCATGTTGGGGTGTTGTATACACCATGGAATTATTTGGTATGCATTTGAATAAATAAACTCACCTTTTATACCCAACCCCACCCCATCCACTCTTATTCACTTTACCAAATCATTTCCAACACCCAAACCCTTCCTCTCTTCACATTTTCGTTTTTGAGCTCAAGGGTGAAGAGAAGTTCTTGCAAAACTTGGATTTGTGGAGTTTGTTGGGTGATTTAAGGTCCCCAAGAGGTATGGATACCTCATTGTAAATTTTGTAAGGTTGTGTTTAAGTTTGGGTTGATTTTGAAGGGTTTTAAAATGGGTTTGTGTTGGGTGTTGTGATTTTGGTAGTGTTTTAGTTGGATGTTGTTTATATAAGTTTGTTATGATGTTTATGGGTGGTTTTGAGTTGTTGGGTTTGATTAATGTTGGTATTGGTGGGTTTGTTTGTGTTTGGGAAAGAGATGGGTGAATAGTGCCCGAATCTCGCTTGCCCGCAGCTCGGCGATCGATCGGCGTCCGCTCGCGATCGATCGCGAGCAACAGCGCTGAGGCAGTGCACTTCAGCGATCGATCGCGAGATGAGCGCGATCGATCGGCGAGTCCGCGATCGATCGGCGCGAGCTCCGCGATCGATCGCGGATTGTTGAAATTTGTTGGCTGAGACAGTGTGGTCTCGCGATCGATCGGGGCTTGTTGGCGATCGATCGCGAGACACCAAAAAGGGTGTTTTTGGTTATTTTTGTGGGATTTTTGGTATTGGACTATTATTGGGTTCTAATATTGGTATTTGTGAATATGTAGAACCAACCCAGGTGGCAACACAGCCAAGGAATTGAGGTCCAACCACATTCCACTTTTGGAAAAGGTACGTAGTGGACGTACGGGCACCCAACGGTAACATGTATTTTATATACTCATTGTTTATGCATTGTGGACGCGAGTATATGTGTGGTATTGCATTGTGGATGCATATACATGTTGATTTATGCCATATGAGGTATTGCATTGTGGATGCATATACATGGTAATTTATGCATATTGATGATAGATGCATATTATGATTATTGGATGCACATCCCATGAGTCGTGGTCATCCTTTGATGATTTTAATGCTTGCCGCTTTTTGTATTGGTTCCGCTAAATGTGAAGCGAGGGGTGGGAGCGCCGCATGTCACATTTGAGCGTGGTTGTCATATGGGGCGAGGAAAGGGTATTTGCCGCTCTCTGTGAAGCGAGGGGTGGGAGCGCCGCATGTCCATTGTAGCGAGGTTATCCTATGCCGCCCATATGAAAATAAGCGAGGGGCATTAAAATACACTGTGATGGACAGACTAGGGAATGGTGACCAATATTTGGTACTGTTGAGATGGTATATGATGTCATGACATGTTTTGGCCAGTAAAAATAATCTATTGATTATACTCATGAGTTATGGTACAGGGACAACCAAACGGGAAGCGTTTGAAATGCATGTGGAAAACAGGAAGTGTTTATATTGATTATGTATTACGCTTTATCTTCATATTGTGTTGAATATGAATGATTATTATTGCTCAAGTTTGGGGGTTGTCCTTGTAGGTACCTTTTTGGCATAATAGCAAGCTTTGAACGGGTTGAGGTGGTGAGCTTGTGAAGCATTCTTTTGAGGATTAAAGGACAGGATTATTTTGTCTAGTGTCTACTCTAGGAGTAGTGTAAAACTAGTTGATAGCATTCATTGATGAGGAATGTAATTAATCCATTCTTTTTGGAAGTCCTTATTATTATGGCATGTAATACTTAAGCTCATAGACTCAACATGTTCTTTTCTCACTCTGATCATTATATTAGCTCTATTATGCCTTATTTCCGCACTTAAGGATTAGGGTCCTTACATTAGTGGTATCAGAGCAGTGGTTAGAGAACCCGGGAACGAGTGAAGGGTAGCCTTAGCATGATAGGCTAGGTGCTTCCATTTGAAGCATGGTTATGCATGTGGTGCATATTTTGTATATCTTGTTATACTAACATGCTTATATCACTCCTGTTATCTAACGATATGATGTATATTGCTTTGGATTGTTGTTAACATTTGTGTTACAGCATGGCTGCTAATGAGGAAGTTGGAGATATTGGTAGTGTGAATGCAAGCGTTGGTCAAGTGAATCCTCTACCTCCACCGGCCGTAGGCATGGAACCAGTGGTTCAGTTATTGCTACCGGGGGAGATCAGTCTGACACAATTTCTATCTTATCATCCGCCTCGGTTTGAGGGGACAGAGTCCGGAGAAGAGGCTGAAGAGTGGTTGGAAAGACTCGAGCAGATCTTTGTATCGGCTCCTTGTGCTGTGACAGCTTGGCTGAGGCTAGCGGAGTTTCAATTATCCAAGAAACCTCTGATGTGGTGGAGGAGCACAGTGATGGAAATGAGAGCACTGGGTGCTGTGATTGACTGGACTCTCTTCAGGACTAGGTTTCTGAATCGGTACTTCTCCGCGGTAGCAAGACAGACAAAGGAGGATGAATTTACAAGTCTGAGGCAGGGGAACATGATGGTGGCAGACTATGCCACACGGTACTCTTCGTTGTTGAGATACGTTCCCCACATTGCCACTAGTGGACACGCTAAGATGAGGAACTTCATGAAAGGGTTGCGACCGGAGCTCTATGACCGGGTTATCACTAATAACCCGACTTCTTTTGATGATGCTCTCACAAGAGCGGAGCTTGCTGAGCTTGGAGTAGGAGCTTACGCTATGCCACCACCGGTACCGCAACAGAGGCAGACCAATGACAGCTTGAGGCCTCGGGGTGAACCATTTAAACCCCGTGGTGCCTCTTCATCTTCGCGGTATGGTGGAAAGAAACACTTTGGTCAGAAACAGGATGGCAAGAAGGGTAATTGGTCGGCCAATAGAGGATCTTCACAAGGGGATAGGCCGGGAGAGCCGAGGTGCAATAATTGTGGAGGGTCACATTCTTCAAACAAGTGTCCTGCATGTTATGTCTGTGGCAAGATGGGCCACATTGCTCGGTATTGCCCCACACGGGGAGGACAGTCAGAGTATCAGGGCAACAGGCCGAGGTTTGAGGATAGGACAGTGCAGCAGAGGCAACAGTTTGGGCCTCGACCATCGGGAGGTCAGACAGTAGGACCACCCCAGGGGCAGGTGTATGCACTGACCAGGGAGCAGGCCCAGGCAGCTCCAGAGGAGGTGATTGCCGGTACGTGTCATTTATTTACGTACCCTGCTTTTATTTTGATCGATACAGGTGCCTCCCATTCTTTTGTATCGGTGGGTTTTGTGGAAAGACATCATATGCGCACGTCTTCTTTACCCACGCCTCTTCTTGTCTCGACACCCACTGGAAGAAATGTCGTTGCTGATCAGTTTATGGCGGACTGCCTCATTTATTTTGAGGGCAACGAGTTGAAGGCAGACTTGATTGTGCTGGGTATGTCAGACTTCGACTGCATCTTGGGTATAGATGTTCTGAACAGATATCAGGCAGTGGTAGATTGCCGACAGAGGACAGTGAAGTTCAGACCTGAGTTGGGCAGTCAGTGGACTTTCTATGGCAACGGTTCTCGTGCGAAGATTCCGTTGATTTCAGCGATCAAGATGACTCAGTTATTGGAACGTGGCCACACGGGTTATCTCATTTATGCCGTGGACACGTCTGGGAAGAGTAAAGAACTCAGAGTTGAGGATGTGCCAGTAGTAGCAGAGTTCGCTGATGTATTCCCAGAAGAGATCCCAGGATTCCCACCGGCTAGGGAAGTTGAGTTTGGGATCGAGCTGTTGCCAGGGACATCCGCTATCTCTCGTGCACCTTATAGGATGGCACCGGCCGAGTTGAGAGAGTTGAAAGAACAGTTGCAGGATCTCCTTGACAAGGGATATATACGCCCGAGCGTGTCGCCATGGGGCGCACCAGTTCTCTTTGTGAAGAAGAAGGACGGTTCGATGCGGTTGTGTATCGATTACCGGCAGCTGAATAAGGCTACAGTGAAGAACAAGTATCCTCTCCCAAGGATAGATGACTTGTTTGATCAGTTGCAAGGTACCAAGGTGTCTAGTAAGATTGATTTGAGATCCGGGTATCATCAGATTCGGGTCAGAGAGGAAGATGTGCAGAAGACAGCGTTCCGGACCCGATATGGGCATTATGAGTTCTTAGTGATGCCGTTCGGTGTGACGAATGCTCCAGCAGTCTTCATGAGTCTGATGAACAGAGTGTTTCAGCAGTATCTTGATCAATTCGTCATCGTGTTTATTGACGACATTCTTATCTACTCCCGGAGCGAGGAAGATCATGTGAAACACTTGAGGACAGTGCTTCAGATTCTCAGAGAGCATCAGTTGTATGCTAAGCTCAGTAAGTGTGAATTTTGGCTGAGCAGTGTAGTGTTTCTGGGGCATGTCATATCGAGCAGTGGAATATCTGTAGATCCCAAGAAGATTGAGGCTGTGATGGAGTGGGCCGCCCCCACTTCTGTGCCTGAGATCCGGAGTTTTCTTGGTTTGGCCGGGTATTATCGGCGCTTTGTTGAGGGCTTTTTGAAGATTGCCAAGCCGCTGACTCAGTTGACTCAGAAGGGTGTGCCTTTCTTTTGGTCAGAAGCTTGTGAGGAGAGCTTCCAGGAGTTGAAGCACCGGTTGACGACGGCGCCAGTGTTAGTGATCCCGACGGAGAACTCCAGATTTGTTCTGTAACGGATGCATCACTGCAGGGCCTTGGATGTGTTCTGATGCAAGATAAGCATGTGGTAGCTTATGCATCGAGGCAGTTGAAGCCGCATGAGATCAGATATCCAGTTCATGACTTGGAATTGGCGGCTATCATCTTCGCCCTGAAGATCTGGGGGCATTATTTATATGGTACTTTGTTTACCATCTACACGGATCACAAGAGCCTCAAGTTTTTATTCACTCAGGCAGAGCTGAACATGAGGCAGAGGAGATGGATGGACCTACTCAAGGACTGTAACTGTGAGATAGAGTACCATCCCGGGAAAGCTAATTTGACAGCAGATGCTCTGAGCCGGAAAGTAAGGAGTTCTGCTGAGGACGTCATTCATTTGTCTGCTATGATGACCTCCTATTGCCATCTGGGCTATGATTTTGACATAGATGCATCACCAGTGTATGTCTCTACCTTGTTAGCTGAGCCAGATATTTATGAGAACATCAGGAGAGCTCAGAGGTCAGATGTTGAGGTTCAGAGATGGTTATCTATAGTGCATCTTGGTCAGCCGACGAAGTTCAGAGTGGCCGATTTGAGATTGGGTAACCGCTGGGTAGTTCCAAGTACGCCGGAGTTGCGTAAGGGGATCTTGGAGCGAGCTCATAGTAGCAGGCTTAGCATCCACCCAGGCGGGAAGAAGATGTACAGAGATCTGCGTGGTCAGTTTTGGTGGAAAAGGATGAAGTCAGATGTCGTCGCTTTTGTAAAGAGGTGTTTGATCTGCCAGCAGGTTAAGGCAGAGAGACAGAGACTTGGCGGCGAATTGAGAAGCTTGGAGATACCGAAGTGGAAGTGGGAGCACATTTCCATGGACTTCGTGACTCATTTACCGAGGAGTGCTTCAGGCTTCGATGCTATTTGGGTGATTGTGGACAGATTGACTAAGGTAGCCTACTTTATTCCCTATAGCATGACTTTTACATTTTTGAGGATGGCGCAGTTGTATTTAGAGATGTGGTGAGATTGCATGGGATCCCCGTTTCCATAGTGTCGGATAGAGATCCGCGTTTCACATCTCATTTCTGGGAAGGCCTTCAGTCAGCTTTGGGAACTGAGGTCAGATTGAGCACTGCTTATCATCCTCAGACGGATGGCCAGACCGAGCGCACTATTCAGACGCTCGAGGACATGTTAAGAGCTTGTGTTTTGGAGTTCGATGCCTCTTGGCAGGATTCAGTGCCTTTGGTAGAGTTTTCGTATAACAATAGCTACCAGGCGAGTATTCAGATGGCTCCGTTTGAAGCTCTTTATGGTAGACGATGTAGATCACCCTTATGTTGGGATGATTTGGACAGTAGACCAGTCGGAGGGCCTGAGTTGATCCGGGAAATGGAAGAGAAGATAAAGATTATAAGGCAGAAAATGAAAGCGGCCCAGGACAGACAGGCAGCTTATGCAAATAAACGGCGGAGACCGTTGGAATTTCAGTTGGGAGATAAGGTCTTTTTGAAGATCTCGCCTTTCAGAGGCGTTGTGCGATTTGGGATGCGCGGGAAACTGTCTCCGAGGTATGTTGGACCGTACGAGATCTTACAGCGCATTGGCACCTTAGCTTACCGACTGGCTTTACCGCCTTCTTTATCTGGGATACATGATGTGTTTCATGTATCGATGCTGCGAAAGTATGAGCCGGATTCGTCTCACGTGTTACAGCCTTCCGAAGTTCAGTTGGAATCCGATGTGTCTTATGTGGAACGGCCTGTTAGAATTCTGGACAGAGCAGACCGTAGACTTCGGAACAAAGTGATACCTATGATCAAGGTTCAGTGGGATCGCAGGGGTGTCGAGGAGGCTACGTGGGAGACGGAGCAGCATATGGTGCAGCACTACCCGAAACTATTCTCTGGTATGAGTTTATGTTTAGTTTCTTTTGGGGTAAGTGCATGTGATTTCGAGGACGAAATCTTATAAGTAGGGGAGTATTGTGACATCCCCGAAATGGTTAATTGCTATTTGGCTTTAAATTATGTTTGCATGATTAATTATGTGGTAATTGATTATGTGTTGGAATTTATTTACCTTATGGAAATGCATGGTCATGTGGATAGGGTGACCCGGGGTTGCATTTCAGGGTGCATGTGGTGCATGTTGGGTAAATATTATGGGAAGCATGATTTATTTGCCTTTGGTAGCAATTTATTAGAAATCATGTGTTAATTGATATTTGGTGCATTGTGAGTAAATGCTTTGAAAAATATCATGTTGGGGTGTTGTATACACCATGGAATTATTTGGTATGCATTTGAATAAATAAACTAACCTTTTATACCCAACCCCACCCCATCCACTCTTATTCACTTTACCAAATCATTTCCAACACCCAAACCCTTCCTCTCTTCACATTTTCGTTTTTGAGCTCAAGGGTGAAGAGAAGTTCTTGCAAAACTTGGATTTGTGGAGTTTGTTGGGTGATTTAAGGTCCCCAAGAGGTATGGATACCTCATTGTAAATTTTGTAAGGTTTTGTTTAAGTTTGGGTTGATTTTGAAGGGTTTTAAAATGGGTTTGTGTTGGGTGTTGTGATTTTGGTAGTGTTTTAGTTGGATGTTGTTTATATGAGTTTGTTATGATGTTTATGGGTGGTTTTGAGTTGTTGGGTTTGATTAATGTTGGTATTGGTGGGTTTGTTTGTGTTTGGGAAAGAGATGGGTGAATAGTGCCCGAATCTCGCTTGCCCGCAGCTCGGCGATCGATCGGCGTCCGCTCGCGATCGATCGCGAGCAACAGCGTTGAGGCAGTGCACTTCAGCGATCGATCGCGAGATGAGCGCGATCGATCGGCGAGTCCGCGATCGATCGCGGATTGTTGAAATTTGTTGGCTGAGACAGTGTGGTCTCGCGATCGATCGGGGCTTGTTGGCGATCGATCGCGAGACACCAAAAAGGGTGTTTTTGGTTATTTTTGTGGGATTTTTGGTATTGGACTATTATTGGGTTCTAATATTGGTATTTGTGAATATGTAGAACCAACCCAGGTGGCAACACAGCCAAGGAATTGAGGTCCAACCACATTCCACTTTTGGAAAAGGTACGTAGTGGACGTACGGGCACCCAACGGTAACATGTATTTTATATACTCATTGTTTATGCATTGTGGACGCGAGTATATGTGTGGTATTGCATTGTGGATGCATATACATGTTGATTTATGCCATATGAGGTATTGCATTGTGGATGCATATACATGGTAATTTATGCATATTGATGATAGATGCATATTATGATTATTGGATGCACATCCCATGAGTCGTGGTCATCCTTTGATGATTTTAATGCTTGCCGCTTTTTGTATTGGTTCCGCTAAATGTGAAGCGAGGGGTGGGAGCGCCGCATGTCACATTTGAGCGTGGTTGTCATATGGGGCGAGGAAAGGGTATTTGCCGCTCTCTGTGAAGCGAGGGGTGGGAGCGCCGCATGTCCATTGTAGCGAGGTTATCCTATGCCGCCCATATGAAAATAAGCGAGGGGCATTAAAATACACTGTGATGGACAGACTAGGGAATGGTGACCAATATTTGGTACTGTTGAGATGGTATATGATGTCATGACATGTTTTGGCCATTAAAAATAATCTATTGATTATACTCATGAGTTATGGTACAGGGACAACCAAACGGGAAGCGTTTGAAATGCATGGGGAAAACAGGAAGTGTTTTATATTGATTATGCATTACGCTTTATCTTCATATTGTGTTGAATATGAATGATTATTATTGCTCATGTTTGGGGGTTGTCCTTGTAGGTACCTTTTTGGCATAATAGCAAGCTTTGAACGGGTTGAGGTGGTGAGCTTGTGAAGCATTCTTTTGAGGATTAAAGGACAGGATTATTTTGTCTAGTGTCTACTCTAGGAGTAGTGTAAAACTAGTTGATAGCATTCATTGATGAGGAATGTAATTAATCCATTCTTTTTGGAAGTCCTTATTATTATGGCATGTAATACTTAAGCTCATAGACTCAACATGTTCTTTTCTCACTCTGATCATTATATTAGCTCCATTATGCCTTATTTCCGCACTTAAGGATTAGGGTCCTTACAACTGAAGATTGCCATAATAGGTAAGAAGACAAAGAAGAGCTTACCTGACAGTCGCCGAAAGTATGAACCAGAACGGCAAGTATCCTGAAGAAGAAGACTGAAGCCTACTCAGAGTTTAAGCAGAGTCAAAGTTGCACATTAAGGGAAATAATGTCGTTGGTACCTTCAACTATAAAAGGATGCAACAAAAGGAACTTACTGACTCTCGCTACTGACTCTCGCTGATCAATTAAAAAACGCACAAGAAAGCAAAAACAGCACAAGCTTACAAGCTCAGAACCTCTCGAGCTGAAATCATTCTTAAGCACGTTTACTTTGTAACATTTGATCATTTAGGATCACTGTGCGCATCTTGTGTTTTCTGTGTTGAAAATAGAAGTGAGAAACATATTGTAACTGTCAGACAGAGTGTGTCTGAGCAGATTGAGTGACTAGGAGTTTCAGATTGGTAGTGAGGTAAATCCAGTCTGAATCGGGTTTGTACAACAGGATTGTATAAATCAAAGTCTTCTAGTATAAACCTTCCTTAATTGGAAGAAGGGGAGACGTAGAAGGATTACACCACCTTCGAACTTCCAGAAACATATCCTGTGTATCTTATTTCTGCACTCGTTCTTTCTCACTAGCCATCGAGCCGTTCTTACATACAAGAACAGACCGTTCCGCACTTATATTTTCAGTGGTCTGTTTTGTACAAGAATTGATTAAGAAACAGATTTCTTTCACTAATCCGAAAGAAATCACGAAGGATTAATTTTTAGAAGGAGTGTTCATTCACCCCCCCCCCCCTAAACACTCCGGACCGATCCTAACAATAGGAATTTAAAGTATGGATGTCGAACCCACAGGGATTGAAAATTAAGTTATACCAAGTACTGTAATTAGAATATTCTCAACTTTATCTAGAAAATCAATAGCAAAATTATTAAATTAATCTACTAAAATAAAATAAATTAGCAATATGAAGAATTTAAGTGGAGAAATCAATAAGAACGCATTCTAAAGGTTCGACTTCACTCAACTATCCACTATGTCGTGTTATTCAGTTTATTAGCCAAGAATCTTATGTTATTCTATTACCTCTCTCGAGTGTTAAATAGAAATAATCATTCAATAGTCATCTTTATGTGTCCACCTAAGATAAACAATTAAACAATTTAAATAGCACAATGATCTATGACTTCGTAGGAGTTATACGCCTGTCGACTATACAAATTTCCAACGATGTCAATTCATACGGTCCTATTCAAAACCCCCTCTCTCGAGTGATAGATTCTAAATAAATACGACGATTCAACTAGTGGTCAGTTAATTGAAACACAAACAAATCAGGAATCACAAATAAACCTTATGAAAAACCAAATAATATTCATGAAATAATCAACGATACAGTTTCAAGCCAAGATATGTCTAACTCTAGATTAATAAATTAGTTCATGAAATTAAAGAAACACATAGACATGTTCTTAATTATCATAAACATAAAGAAAAAAGATAATCAAACTAATTGGAAGATGGTCCTCCGTCTCCGGTAGTCGCCGTCGTATTCTCTGTTGTCAAAATCTTTGCCTTCGTTGTAAGCGCACTATCTCAATCGATCTCCTCCTCTTCTACTTTAGGTCTCGATTGTGCTCTCGTTGTTGTTCACGTCGTGTGTGAATTCTCCTTCCGTTTTGCTTTGAGTCGTCGTCCTCTCTTTTTCTCCTCTTCAAAAGCCTAGTTTTATTTCTGAATATCAATCTCCAATAATCCTCCAAAACCATCCATAAAAGCCTCTAGAATCCGAGTGTATTAGATAAGGAAGGTAGGAAAAGTTTCCAAAATTCTGGTGACGTATTTATGCCTACGATATTGACGTATCTACGCCGATGATGTGCTAAAATTATGGCTTCCCAAGTATTGCTATTTATGCCACGGATCTGGAGTAATTATGCTTCCTCTGGCGTAGCTATGCCTCAAAGTGGCATAGTTACGCCTGCTTTAATTCTTCACAAACTGTAATTGACGTAGCCTTGGCGTATTTACGCCTCAGAATGGGGTTACGCCTGTCTCTTGAGTGGAAAATTTAAGGCCTTTACATCAACACACGATTTTGATCATCTTTTGCACCCTTTTAGTCCACAAAACCACATAGTTATTTGGATTCCTACAAGACGTAACAAAGCAATACCAAAACGCATAATTCTGATCGAAAAACCAACATCAATCCAAACAAATTCAAGAAATAATAAGTGCAAAAGCGCACTTATCAGTATCTAATGCCAAGTTTTTAGCATATGACACATTACGTCGACACAAAGCTCAACTAATGGTGAAAGGTTATACACAACAAGAAGGGATTGATTACTTTGAATCCTTTTCACCCGTTGCAAAACTTGTGTCTTTTAAAACATTATTAGCAGTTGTTGCTCTCCGTGGATGGGTGGATGGATTTTAATTCAACTTGATGTCAATAACGCTTTTTTGCATGGTAATCTCAATGAGGAAGTTTATTTGTCGTTGCCTTAGGTCTATGATAGACAAAGGGAGACCTTGCCCGTTAATGTCGTTTGTAAGTTATGAAAGTCATTATATTGGCTTAAGCAAGCATCTCGGCAATAATTTGCAAAATTCTCATCTACGCTATTGAGTATTGGTTTCATCCAATCTCATGCTGATAATTCCTTGTTTACACATTCGAAAGGATCAATTTTCCTCGCCCTTTTAGTTTACCTGGATGACATTGTCATAGCCACCAATGATAATGAACGGTTTTATTTGAAAGACTTGGACTTGAGGTATTTCTAGGGTATAGAGATGGCTAGAACTCCTGATGGGATATCCATTTGTCAAAGGCATTATGCCTTGCAATTGATAAATGATGCTGGATTTCCTTGTGCTAAGTCTGATCCACGCCTATGGATGTGAACATAAAATTGTCTCAAGATGATGGAGAGTTGTTGTCCGACCCATCTTCGTATCGAAGGTTGATAAGAAGGTTATTATATTGACCATTAAACGTCCCGATTTAGCTTTTCTGTTCACAAGCTGAGTCAATTTTTGTCTGCACCACGGACTCCGCATATAGAGGCCGCATGTTCTATATTGAACTACATTAAGGGGACGGTTGGCCAATGATTATAGTGCCAAATCTGTTCTTAAGCTTAGTTTTTTTCTCAGATGTAGATTGGGAAGCTTGTTTAGATGCCCGTCGGTCTGTGACAGTGTTCTATGTTTCACTGATGATTCTATGGTTTCTTGGAAGACGAAGAAGCAGCAACAATCTCTTAATCATCAGCGGAAGCTGAGTATCAGTCCATTGCAGCAGCTACCTGTGAAGTTGTATGGCTTCTGTCTCTGTTAAAGGATCTCAGCATACGTTTTGATACACCAGCAATTCTATTGTAGGTTCAAATCCTGTTTATTGATTATGTGGAATTCCAATTGTACTCGAGCTGGTTGGCGTCTGTGTATCTTATTTTACTTCTATAATTAGTCATTGGATTAGTTCAAATTGTATCTTTTATTTTTTTAATCTTCTGCTCAAGTGCAAAACCTTTGATGTAATTTCGATTCTTCAATACAAAAAGCTTTTGTCTTCAAATCATAATCATGAGACCCATAATATTAGTTAGAATATATTGTTTTAGAAATAAAATTGCATTCGATTAATCATCTTTCATTGTCGTCGCTCAATATTAGTAAATACACATATTTTAAATTATTTTTGCGAGAATAAATTTCTTTATTATTGACAATATATTTATAAGATTATATGTGATTTCATGTATTTATAAAATTATTATTTAAATGAAATTAGCTCTGATGCATCCTCTAATAAGATCTGAAATGGTAAACACTGATACAATTGTCGTGATAATTATTGATTACAATAATCTTTACACACTTACAAATCACTTGACGAGAGAAAATAATATTTTAGAATTAAGATTTCACACACCCATTTTCCCAACTTTGTTACATTTTACTATTTGTGTTTAAATGAAAATTGAGAAAATACACAAAAACACAAGTTCTCTTTATTTACTAATAAATATTTTTCAAAATGAAAAAAATGACACAAATGCGACAATAAAAATGGATCACGTTGGCTTGTGAAATGCTGCATTTATAGGTTTTGATGATGATCTATATTAGGGATTCGAATTTACTGCTTTGAACTTACTCACTGAAATAATATAAGCGATTGATTAGTTCATTTGTCTGATTACATCTAAGTGGTGATTAATTGCTCTTGTTCTTAAAATGGTTGTAGCAAGAGATTAGATCAAATTTGGTTTCAGAGACCAAGCGAAAGACGCTCAAACTAATCTACTCTAAAAATGATTCAGCAAAATAAAATCATTCTAAAATAAGAATGCAAAAATAGAAAGATAAATTCACAAAGATTTGTTTATGAAAGTTCGAAGGTGATGTAATCCTTTCGCGTCTCCCCTTCTTCCACCGAATAGAAGGATTCCACTAGAAAACTTTGATTTATACAAGTCATTTATATAAACCCACTTGAGCAAGTTTCTCTTCTTTGCTGAAACTCATAGCCAACAACGAACTCATCTAACTCTCAATATGTTAAAATAACAAGTCTGATAGTATGCAAATCACTCTTAGACTATCAAATTTACAGGATACAATAGATAGCGTGTTTGTGACTCAAATTTGATCAGATATTCTATTCGACAATTATGTATGTATGTGTGGTATTCTCTCAACTAAAGTGACATGTCCTTTAAAGCTCCGATTTGGATCGTCACTCTCAGAAACATCATTGATGAGTTGTGAAGAGAGTTGGATCGTCAATTGAGAAGTACTTTTACAATCCTGACTTCTTTATACTTTCTTCTGACTTCTCCAATATTCATATTTGACTTGTTGGCTATCTGCGGCTTTTTCTATGGCCTTCCTTGTAATCTTTTTTGAATGAGATATTGATGTGATAATTTCATTGGTACCTCGATTACTTCGCTGATCTTACTCTTGTAGATTACTTTGTTGGTCTTTATATATATACAAGATGTAGATTTGTTCAACTCAGTTGGTAAATAAACTAGTATTTATGTGTCTGTGCTCATCGAGTCACTTTGTTGCCTTGGTGTAGATTGGTTCTGCAGTCCTCATATTGATACAAAGGTTGGTTCTGCCTCCTTAGATGGACTCAAGTCAATTGAAATGATTGATCAGTGTTGCTGATCATTTTTCTAGTGTGACTTAATTGGGAATGATCATCCACAACTTCGATGTTTTTTGCGGACTTTATAGAATTATTAGATACAAAAAGAACAAGTTTTGCTAACATCAAAATTCTGATTAGTAACAAGTTTAGAATTCAAACTATTGTGACAACAAATGGTGTTATAAATACACGTTTAACCTTGGAGCCAAAGAAGACAGTTCAAGTGTATCTCCATGTTGAATATAATGAACTAGGTGAGAACCGTCGATGTACACAAGTCCCTCTTGACGAAACCATATAAGTTTTCTCTCATCAAACCTCACAAACCCATGCATCAAGCTCGATCGTGCCTCATGAGAAATGAGATCCCTTATCATGTACTGGAGGTCATTGGATAAAATGGGCACTGGAGCATTGTAGATCCATCAGTTGAGAGCATTGCATCCGTTGATCCAGCAGCTGTAGAGACTTTGAAACCGCTAGACCTGCAGTGTAGTAATGAAGAAGAAGGATTCTTGTTTCTCCCGACCCTATTTTGCAAACATATGAGTACATACTCTGAAATTTGAATGGTTAGAAAAGTTTACAATATGTCTTAACGAGAGTCGAGAAACTGTTGCAGGACATGGATGAGCGAGTTAAACATCATTTAAAAATTTTTACTGTATGCGCGCACATTGTTGTGAATAAGAGTAAGAGGATAATAGAAGTCCCATTTTCGAAGTATAAGGAGTTTATACTCGATTTCAACTACATAGAATTAGAATATAGGTAAACATAGTTCATACCTCAGTACTACATCTACAAGAAAAAAGGTAGATATACTACGTGATATCCGGGTATCATGGGACAGCCCGATCTTGGCCTTACTCGAACGTAATCTCATCCAGAAGTGCTCAGCCCGGGAGGAATATTCACGACGCGCTCTCTGGCGGCCGTTAAGAGCAGGTCGGGGTAAATTGTTTACACTGGTGATCAGCTCGGGATATATATGCATGGGTCGTGTGCATTTCCAATCAGTATGCTCAGCTCAGGAAGTGTCTTCAGTCCTGCTGGGTTGGACCAGAGAGCACGGGCTATTAGCCCGACCTTAAACTTTTATCTTGGCCTCCCCTACAGAGTTCGGGAAGGTACTTTGGACACTAGTGTGGTCCTTTACCCGGGAAACATATAACCGAATTTTGTCTCATTAAGGGACAACTGGCCGAAGGGACCAATCATACCATGACTAATGTTTGGGGAATATTCTCTGGTAATTATTGAAATCCCATAGGTAGTGCGCTATACACGGGTACAGTGTTTGTCGGTGGTCCCCCCAGGTCCCAGCCGGACACGATAGGGGCATCTTTTCTCTCACCGTCCCATATATAATGAGGGGCATCAGGTGGGAAAGGCAGTTTCTTTCCCGCAAATTTCCAGATAAACGTGCATTCCTACTGTATAAAAAAGGATCCTGATTTGACCGTCGGAGGGACCCCGCCGGAGATCACTCTCTGGCCTCCCTCTAATCTTTTCTTTTCAGGACCGCTCACTTCCAATAAGGGAGGAGCTATTGTTAGCTAAGATAACCCACTACCAAAATCCGAGTTAACAATTGGCGCCGTCTGTGGGAATTTGAGTATAAGACGTTGATAAAAATGGTAAATACGCGGAGAACGAATCAGGAGACAAATAATGAACAACGGGCACCATCGGTGAATCGAGAGGGGCCACCGCCGACAGCGGGCATAACAGTGGGAGCACTAACTTTCGAACAGCTCACACGTCTCATCTCGATAACGGTGGAATAAGCAATGAAGCGAGCTATGGATCAATCTGAGAGCGGCCGGGGGGAGAGTATTCGGGAAAATGAACAGCCCGAACAGGTAGCCACATCCCACCCGCCGCCCACGGGAGGCCTCAACCTCGAAGTCGAGGTGGAAGAGTGAAGAAGGGAGGTCAGAGTAATGAAGAAGGGAATCGGAGGGCACTGTGCTCTGAAAAAGGGTATTCCTTTCTCCCAGGAGATAGTGGAGGAGAAGCTCCCAAACAACTTCCGGCCCCCGAATGCTGGGGAGTATGACGGAAGCACAGATCCGGAGGAACATTTGGGCAGATTTGAGAACGCTGCCATGTTGCATTGCTATTCAGACCGTTTAAAGTGTAAGGTTTTCGTCACGACATTGGTAAGATCAGCCCAGCAATGGTTCAATCAACTCGAACCTTCTTCAATAACCTCTTTCGCGGAGTTTAGCTCGGCTTTCCTTCACCAGTTCACCAGCAGTAAGCGTTATAAGAAAACCTCGATGAGCCTGTTTGACAGACAGAGGGCGAACCCCTTTGAGAATACATTAGGCGCTTTAATGTTGTCAGTCTGGAGGTACCTGCCTGCCCAGCAAGATTTTGATCAGCGCATTCACCCAGGGCTTGAAGGCAGGAGAGTTTTTCCGTTCTTTGATAAAAGACCCCCTCCTACCTATGATGATCTCCTGACACGAGCTGAGAGGTATATTAATGTAGAAGAGGCCCAGAGTACAAAAAAGAAGGATGGTGCAAAAACTGGTGACAAACAGTTCAGGTCTGAAGAAAAAAGGCCCGCAGAGGACGCAAGACTCGGACGTTTCTCCCAGTTTACGCCCCTAAAGGTTGCTAAAGATGGAGCTGTTCGGATTTGTGAGGAGCAAGAATAAGTATTGTGATTTCCATCAGATCACTGGGCACAGCACGCAAGAATGTCGTAACCTGGATAGTGGACAGGAGCTAGCCATGCGGAATGATCGCCAAAATAGTCAGGGGGTATCTCGACCAAACGTTCCCTATGGTCTTTCACGAGAGAGGGGCCGAGGTCCATACCGAGGAAGGGGCAGAGATGGGTGTACTAATTTTCGCGGCTCCTTTCAGAGCAGGGGACGTGGACAGAGGCCAGTAAGGAGCCCAGAAGAGCAGGAACTACCTAAGAATAACCCGCGCCCCCGAGGTTTTATCAACATGATCTCGGGGGGAGCTACTGATGGTGATTCTAATAGAGCTCGGAAGGCTATGAGTAGGAGAGAAATGCTGAGCGTAGGAAAAGTTTTCGATGTTGAGGACGAGGTGGTGATCAGCTTCGGCCCTAAGGATGTGGAAGGCATGCAAACGCCTCACAATGATGCCCTTGTGATAAGGGCGACCGTCGCAAACTATGAAGTCGGAAGAGTCTTTGTGGATTCAGGGAGCTCTGTGAACGTATTATTCCAGGAGGCTTTCCAGCAGATGGAGTTAGGTGAGTATACTCTTGAACAAATCTCTACTCCTCTCTTTGGTTTTGCAGGACATACAGTGTACCCTCTAGGGCAGATCATCCTACCCCTCTCCATGGGTCAGGGGGAGAGCAGGAAGACTCGTTTAACTTGTTTCACTATCGTGGAAGCCCCGTCCTCCTATAACGTCATTTTAGGAAGGCCCGCCATGAATGAATTCAGGGCTATAGCTTCCACTTTCCACCAAAAAATTAAGTTCCCCGTCGGGATAAAGGTTGGTGAAGTAAAGGGAGACCAGCCATCATCAAAGAGGTGTTACACTAGTACAGCGAGGGTGGAAGTGAAGAGGTCAAAACGGGGGGACGGCAGTGGTCTGAAGGATCAAGGGGTTCACCTCATACAAAGGGCTCGAGAAGTGCAGGAGGTGCATGCATTGTTGGAAGGAGATGACGAGGTGGTTTTGGTCACAGGACAACCTGAAAAAACGATAAGGGTGGCATCGGATCTCAGCTGGGACCTGAAGCAAGATCTGCTGAGGTGCATGTCAAAGTACGCTGATGTGTTCGCATGGTCTTCTGTTGAATTGATTGGGATTTGCCCGGAAGTTGCACAACATCGGCTGAGTGTCGATCCGAAGGTCAAAGTAACCAAGCAAAAAAAGAGACATTTCGGACCGGAAAAGACACAGTCATAAGCCAGGAAGTTCGAACTTTGTTAAAAGCGGGGCAAATAAGGGAAGTCCAGTTCCCGACCTGGCTCTCCAACGTAGTCCTAGTGCCAAAGTCGTCCGGGAAATGGAGGATGTGTGTTGATTTCAGGGATCTAAATAAAGCTTGCCCCAAAGATTGCTACCCTTTGCCCCGCATTGATCAGCTCGTGGATTCCACGTCAGGGTATGAGTTATTATGTTTTATGGAAGCCTATCAAGGGTATCATCAGATCCCTTGGCCAAGGAAGATCAGGACAAAGTCAGCTTCGTCACCTCAAAAGGAACATACTGCTATGTGGTTATGCCCTTCGGCCTTAAAAACGCCGGGGCCACGTATCAAAGATTGATGGATAAAGTATTTGAAGGACAGGCGGGGCGGAATATTGAGGTATACGTCGATGATATACTGGTAAAGTCAAAGGGCAGCTCAGATCTTGTACCTGACTTGGAGGAAACCTTTGTTACCCTAAAGAGGTTTGGTCTGAAGTTGAACCCTGCTAAATGTGTGTTCGGGGTGAGGAGCGGGAAGTTTTTGGATTTTGTAGTGACAGATAGAGGAATCGAGGTCAATCCCGAGAAGGTAAGGGCAGTGCAGGACATGGTTTCTCCCAAAAGCATAAGAGAAGTCCAGAAGCTGACTGGCCGAATTGCCTCCTTAGCACGGTTTATTTCCCGGTCAGCGCATAGAAGCTATCCTTTCTTTCAAGTGTTGAGAAAAGTAAGGAATTTCGAGTGGAACGAAGATTGTGAGAGGGCCTTTGCTGATTTAAAAAGACATCTGACCGAGTTGCCGGTATTGGTTAAGCCAGGTCTCGGAGAAAAATTGCGGGTCTACCTTTCGGCCACGGAGCATGCCGTTAGCTCGGTATTAATCAAACAGGAAGGACCAGACCAAAAACCAGTTTACTATGTTAGCCACGCTCTCCGGGGGTGCCGAGCTCAGATATCCCGAGGTAGAGAAGCTAGCATTAGCTCTAGTTATAACTGCAAGGAATCTGAGGCCGTATTTTCTATCCCACCCCATCACGGTATTGACAAATAGTCAAATCGGGAGAATCATGACACAGCCCGATGTATCAGGCAGATTGGTCAAATGGACTATTGAGCTTGGCGAATATGATATTTCCTACCAGCCTAGGACATCTATCAAAGGTCAAGCCCTATCCGATTTTTTTGCAGAAATGATTGGATCTGATCCGGAAGAGGCATGGAGCGTGTATGTTGACGGAGCCTCGAACAACGAGGGATGCGGCGTTGGAATAGTATTGATCTCACCAACCGGCGAGAAAGTAAAAGCTATGATCAAGTTAGATTTCCGGGTATCAAACAATGAGGCAGAGTACGAGGCGATACTAACTGGGCTCAAATTAGCTCGGAGGTAGGTGCTAGTAAGGTGGTCCTTCATTCAGACTCCCAATTAGCGGCCCAGCAGGTAAAGGGAAATTTAAGGTCAGAAGCGAGAAATTGGTGGAGTATCTGAAGGAAGTCCAAGAAATGTCTGAGAGTTTCTCTGAATGGAATATAATACAGATACCTAGGGAGGAGAATCACGAGGCCGATCTGCTAGCAAAATTTGCCGCGTCATTAGGGCCCATGTGCCGAAGAGAGGTGATTTGCCAAACCGAGCTATTGCCATCGACTCAGCTAGCATTAGAACGTCCCAGCGCGGAAAATTGGATGACCCCCCTCATAAAATACCTGAGGAACGCCGAGCTGCCTTCGGACAAAAAGGAAGCAAGAAAGGTAGAGAGACAGTCTTTTAGGTTTGCTCTGGTTCGGGATGATTTGTACAAGAGGTCTTTTGCCGGGCCTTTGCTCAGGTGCCTAAAGGAGGAAGAGGCTAAATATGTGCTCCACGAGATACACGAGGGTTGTTGCGATGATCATCTAGGGAGCCTAGCCTTGGCACAAAAAACCATACTGGCAGGGTACTTTTGGCCAACGCTGAGGAGGGATGCAGTAAAGGTCGTGGCTACTTGTGAGGGTTGCCAGAGGCATGGAAGAATCCAACGACAGCAGGCTCAATTCATGAAGCCCGTGATATCAGCTTGCCCATTCGACCAATGGGGAATGGATATTGTGGGACCATTCCCCATCGCCCCAAGGCAGAAGAAGTTTCTGATAGTGGCCGTGGACTACTTCTCAAAGTGGGTTGAGGCCGAGGCTTTAGCCCGGATTACCGAGGAGGATGTGCTGAACTTCTTATGGAGGAATATTGTATGTCGATTTGGGGTACCAAGGAGGTTGATTTCCGATAACGGGAGACAATTCCAAGGACGAAAGTTGACCACCTGGTGCCAGGAAATGAAGATCATACAGGCCTTTACTTCCGTGGCCTACCCTCAGAGTAATGGACAGGTGGAGGTCACTAACCGATCTATAATGCAGGCATTAAAAGCAAGGCTATATGGGGTAGGAAAAGACTGGGCTGAAGAGCTTCCCTGTGTGCTTTGGGCTTATAGAACTACGCCCCGAACTCCTACGGGGGAGACGCCTTTCAGCATGGTTTATGGTTCCGAAGCAGTCTTGCCTGCAGAAATAGGAGCGACCTCGGCTAGAGTCCGAGCTTATGACAATGACAATGACGAACGCCGAGCTCTAGACCTGGATATGATCTGCGAAAAAAGGGAGAGGGCCATGATCAGGATGGAGTCCTATAGAAACAAGGTCATCAAAGCCTATAACAAACGAGTGATGCCTCGGAGTTTTCAGGTTGGAGACCTGGTACTCAAAAAAGTCCAGTCAGCAGAAGTCAGAAAACTTGAACCTAGATGGGAAGGACCCTATACGGTTATTCAGAAGGTGGGCTCTGGAGCATACTACCTGGAAGATGCAGAGGGAAAAAAGCTAAAGAGACCCTGGAATGCATTTCATCTTAGAAAATATTATTCTTAGGCGTATATTTCTACGATGTATAAGCTCAGGATACCAAGTTTTTAAATGAAGTCTTACTCAGAAATACGGTTCAATATGCTGACTATATGAAAGTTAAGGTCCGCCCTGACTACTATAAAAAGTTAAGGTCCGCCCTGACTATAAAAGTTAAGGTCCGCCCTGACTATGAAAGTTAAGGTCCGCCCTGACTACTATAAAAGTTAAGGTCCGCCCTGACTATGAAAGTTAAGGCCCGCCCTGACTACTATAAAAGTTAAGGTCCGCCCTGACGATAAAAGTTAAGGTCCGCCCTGACTATGAAAGTTAAGGTCCGCCCTGACTACTATAAAAGTTAAGGTCCGCCCTGACTATGAAAGTTAAGGTCCGCCCTGACTACTATAAAAAGTTAAGGTCCGCCCTGACTATGAAAGTTAAGGTCCGCCCTGACTACTATAAAAGTTAAGGTCCGCCATGACTATAAAAGTTAAGGTCCGCCCTGACTATGAAAGTTAAGGTCCGCCCTGACTAATATATTAAGGTCCGCCCTGACTATGAAAGTTAAGGTCCGCCCTGACTACTATAAAAGTTAAGGTCCGCCCTGACTATGAAAGTTAAGGTCTCTATAAAAGTTAAGGTCCGCCCTGACTACTGTAAAAAAGTTAAGGTCCGCCCTGACTACTATAAAAAGTTAAGGTCTGCCCTGACTACTATAAAAAGTTAAGGTCCGCCCTGACTACTATGAAAGATAAGGTCCGCCCTGACTATGAACTTTAGACAGGCCCTGATCACTGTCAACGTTAATTACCGTGAACAGAGATCAGATCAGGCAAAAGTTATATATTTATAATTTGCCCCTACAGGTCAGTGTTGTTTTATACTTGTGATTCTTCAGTCATTTCTTCTCAGTTCAGTTAGTGAAATAACATCTTTACAATGCAAAATTTTCATTAAGTAAAATGGCGCGCGGATTACAAGTTGACGTTCCTTCAAAACAAAAAATAAAAAAAAGGGTGGGGGGAAGCGACTTTATTTAAAGACAGCCTGGTCAGACATCCCGATCTATAAAATCAAAGGGAATGTTATTCACGATGGCCTGTAGATCTAGGAAGTCATCCGGGTCTTGATCCTCTGGAGGGAAGCCATGAGTCCTGAACTGATCTTTGCAGCCCTCGAAGCCGAGATCAAGAAATCGAAACGCCTTCGCTGAGAGGAGCCCCTTGAACTCCTCTGACTTCAGAAAAGCCTCTTTTCGACCGACTTCTCCGGCGACATATGCTTCCAGTTCAGAGCGTGCGCGGCTCATTTCAGCAGAAGACTTGGTGAGGGCAATCTCTTTCTCCTCAATAACAGAGCGTAGTCGATTGACCTCAGCACGGTATTGGACAGCTCTGCCTCTACAGTCGTAAGCCGGGCATTAGCTTCCTTCGACTCAGCCACTGCAGCTTCAGCCCGGTGTACAGCATCTCGGGTTTTCTTCCTTGCATTCGATGAAGATTGGCCATAGTTGGATCCCCTCCTAACGCTTTCGCGTAACATTAGTAAGCCCTGGATAAGGATAACCTAGTAAGAAGATATTTATAAGGGGGCGGGTAAGAACAGTAAGAATGTGTACCGATAGAGCTCGGGACAGCCCTTCTTGGGCCAGAGGTCTCCACTTCATCCCCGCCATGGCTTGTTGATCTGCGCCTGTAGTAATGCACTCCAAGATCTCAGCCGGTAGTCCGGAGGGGGGCCCAGTAATCAAACTGGTGGACTGTGTGTACTCCACGGAAAGTCCAGGAGAACCAGGCCCGGCAGTCCGAGCCGACTGCGGGCTTTGAATAGAATCCTGTGACGTTTCAGTCTGCGGTCCTGGAGAGGTGGCCACCTCTTCCCGGGCCGAAGGACCAGGGATGTTCTCAGCCCTTTTCCTTTTAAGCAGCGAGTTACCACCACCCCCGCTCTCTTCCGATTGAAGAATGACTATCGGGGCAGCCTGGGGAAATAAAGGCAGGTGAATAGCAAGTTACAAGAAAATAAAGTCAGGTTAATTGAGGACGCACCAGGAGGAGGACTAGCTGGGTAAGAGCTCAGCCTGTATCGCCTGAGTACGTCCTCTCGGATTAGTATAGTTGTATCAAATTGTCGACGCCCAATGGCTGACATAACCCTCTGATAGAATATGTCTTCCTTGTACCGATGTGGAAGGGGATGACCCGGGGGGAGAGAGTCTCTCCAGGCCATTGGGCAAGACCAAGGTCTGGGCGGTTTGACAAAGAAAAATGTTTCCTTCCACCCTTTGTGAGAGCTCGGGATTTTCTCTAAAAACTTACACGAGGGCCTGGACCCAAAGTAAAACAAACCAGGGAAGGTGGTGTTTTTGACATGGAAAAAATAGTGTAGAAGAAGGAGAGAATGGGAGGTTTAGAGATTGGAACAAGGCGGTCACGGCTGCCATAATCTGATAGGAATTGGGGCTAAGTTGGCTAAGGGGAACGCAGAAAAAGTTGGAAACATCTTGATATAGAACAGGAATGGGGAAGCGCAATCCACTCCTAATTTGTTCAACAAAGAAGGGGAAGAACCCCAGAGGAGGCAGATGAGGACGGTCGCCCGACCTTGGTATTCGAATCTTGTGGTCGGGAGGAATGAAGTGACGACGGAGAAGAGTCTCCGCCTCAGACGAGACTCGAGAACTAAGAACCTCATACCAGGGTAGCCCAGCCCGAACCAGATCTCGAGGATCAACCTCGAAGTTCTGGGGAGAGGGGTCACGAGTAGAAGTGGGGGGAACTTGGAGAAGAGGAACGGCAGTAATAATTGGCTCTACCCGGCCACTCAAGGTCGGAGAGCTCGAAAGCCCCGAGCCCGAGGCATCGGCGGCCGATCCCCTAAGGGCAGCCCCGGAAGTTGAGGATGTTGAGGCAGACATGAAAGAGTAGATATAATAAAAGCAAGGGCGAAGAACTTACAGAAAAATCTGTGCAGATGGAGCGGAATGAGACGAAGAAAGGAAAAGTAATGCGAATGAGAAATGGGGTTTGATTTATAGGCATCCAGAAGATTGGGCCGCTAGGGCCAGGCCCATTTCAATGGCCAGGATCGAGGGAGTTCAAACGTCTCGGTTGTAGATGTTGACGCGTGGCAGCTACGTCAATTAGCCGTACATCAATGGTCACATCCTGCTGACACCCTGTCTTGTCAGGGGTTAAGAATTTGAATTGACAGCTCGGTTCAGGAAGTGTCTTCAGTCCTGCTGGGTTGGACCAGAGAGCACGGGCTATTAGCCCGACCTTAAACTTTTATCTTGGCCTCCCCTACAGAGTTCGAGAAGGTACTTTGGACACTAGTGTGGTCCTCTACCCGGGAAACATATAACCGAATTTTGTCTCATTAAGGGACAACTGGCCGAAGGGACCAATCATATCATGACTAATGTTTGGGGAATATTCTTTGGTAATTATTGAAATCCCATAGGTAGTGCGCTATACACGGGTACAGTGTTTGTCGGTGGTCCCCCCAGGTCCAGCCGGACACGATAGGGGCATCTTTTCTCTCACCGTCCCATATATATATGAGGGGCATCAGGTGGGAAAGGCAGTTTCTTTCCCGCAAATTTCCAGATAAACGTGCATTCCTACTGTATAAAAAAGGATCCTGATTTGACCGTCGGAGGGACCCCGCCGGAGATCACTCTCTGGCCTCCCTCTAATCTTTTCTTTTCAGGACCGCTCACTTCCAATAAGGGAGGAGCTATTGTTAGCTAAGATAACTCACTACCAAAATCCGAGTTAACACTACGGTTCAATTTTCATGGATTTGAGACCTTTGTTACTCTTGAACTCCATAGTAGCCAGATCAAAGCAACTACTAACATGTTCGCACATTAGCATCATATCCTGGCAAGAATCTTTGAATACCTCTCGTGCTGAATCACCTGCAACCAGAACACAAAAATCAGCTTTTAAGAAAATACCAAGCGATATATAATCCTCAGAGGAACACCAATTGTGAAACTTTTCGGGGTGTGGGTGCGCTACGTGCCTATATAAAAAATTGAAGGTGTTTCTCAAAGTCAATGTCAACATTGACAACTTCTTCCGACAAATAAAGGGTTCAGTAACTCAACCAGTTATCTGCACTCTGATGTTCACACGAGCATCATCATGGTGTGGCATGTTGTAACCACAAAATGAAAGCATCAGAAGGGTGTGGAAAGTTGTAACCAGAAAATGAAACTATGGGGATGCAAGAGTACTGCTTGAACGTCTACTTTTAAAGTTATTGATTAAAAAAAAAAGATCATGCAGAACAATTTAGTAAACAGTTAGAAGAACACAACAACTGTATCTGAATAAAATAGTTGTTGACAACATAGTTGAAATCTTCTCTTAGAAACTCTTATCTCGCAAGGGAATACCCTCCTCCCACAGATTTTTACAAAAAAAAAAAACATAACTGGCTACACTTGAACCCCCTCACCTCAATGTGCTCAACACCAATCATGAGGTTCAATGAATCAGGCTTCCTATGCTCTTTCTAACATTTGATGTTTGGGTATTCACTTGGTAAATGCTTGATACACACTTAATATTTGAAATGTGCTTAGTATTACATTATCAACATGTTTTTTAGACAATTCTGAAACCATCTATGATGAAGTTTTGAAATATGCCTGATTTTGTACATATAAATAAAGTACTCCTTTGGTGAAAATATAGCTTTTGCATCTCATACCTCGAGTTCGAGACTTTTGACACCGGCATTGCTTCCAAATTTAAAGTTCGAAACAACAAGCCTTATGATACAGATCTCAAATAAATTAATATTTATTCTAATAAATATAAATGTTCTTACAACTGAACTGGAAAATGATAAATTGATTTACAACTGACTTCAAACAATAAACATAAGCTTAAGTAAGTAAAACTAATAAAAAAAAGCAACATCTTGACTTCATAACAACAACAGCTTTACCAACCCCAAAACTAATATTGTTCATCATTTTCAACCTTGGATTCACTCTTATCTTGGGAATGGGGGTAAGACGTGGGTGTTTGGAAAATATCATAAAACTGAACGGAGTTGAAATATTATAAAACTGAAATATTATATTGCTCTCAACAGAGCCTAAACAGATTTGCTCACCTAGAGCTTGACCGGAACAGATACCACATCGGTACATGTTTCACAACATAATAGATTTCATATCATTTAAGCACAATAAATCTTCTAATTTCCTCATTGTATTGATATCGGTTCTCTAGACTTAACACTCTTAGAGATGATGTTAGAACATCGCTTCACCCCCGAATAAAGGGTATAGCTATCCGGAACAACGGTTACCCATCGTATAATGGCAAAATAACAGTTATACCCCACCATATCATGGTCAAAATTTGGAATCCTACCGTTTGATTTTGAAATTTACAATGATAAAAATATGAAATCATATTTTTATCAAAGAAATTTCAGAATTTTAGAAACTCATAATTTCAAAGTATTACACAGATCGACTTACATTTAAAGCGTAAATATGATTTTAAAGCTTAATGTCACGCACCAAATATCGTGACCCGCAGACATGCGCGATAATGTGGGATTGCAGGACGGCTCATAGAACGAGTACGTGTCTTAGATGTTCGTCTGCCCTCAGTTAGGCATGCCGACCCAATTGAGTTTGGGGAGCTTGTCGCTGGTCTTGGACCTGACTAGGACGGAAGGGCAAGCATTCTAGATACTAGACTTGTTGGGAGTTGTTCCCGCTTCCCTGATGAGCCCATGGAAGGGTGAACCAGTAGGCATCGGAGATGGAATATGGCTTAACCTCGGAGTTATGGGGATCCGAGGTCACCGCACGGGTTGTCGTCTGTGCTAAAACTCTGATCCCGTGACAAATGATATCAGAGTCAGATCGTGTGCACACTGCATTGGTTGCCAAGTGCTCTCTCACTGCACTGGCGGGTCCAAGAGGAATGGATGAGCAAGTGGGTTGCTCGCACCCAAAGGTGGGGTGTTCGCAAGTGGGTCCGACGAGTAGGCATGAAGCAATAGTGATAAGTTTCCAAGCGCTCAAAATTGAGGATGAGTAGGCAGGAAGGTCACACATGGATCCTGGCCAAATTAAAGAGGGAAGAGTTCTCCCCCATGCACGAGGGCGTGCATGGATTGAGTGGTGGAGAATGTCACGCACCAAATATCGTGACACGCAGACATGTGCGAGATGCTTGCTGGTTAGTTATAACGTGGGATTGGGGGACGGCTCATAGAGTCGAGTATGTGTCTTAGATGTTCGTCTGCCCTGAGTTAGGCATGCCGACCCAATTGAGTTTGGGGAGCTTGTCGCTGGTCTTGGACCTGACTAGGACGAAAGGGCGAGCATTCTAGACACTAGACTGGTTGGGAGCTGTTCTCGCTTCCCTAATGAGCCCATGGGAGGGCAGGCATCGGAGATGGAATATGTCTTAACCTCGGAGTTATGAGGATCCGGGGTGGCCGCACGTGTTGTCGTCTGCGCTAAAACTCTGAGCTCGTGACAATAAAGCCACTTACCGTAAATTCCATAAATTGCTTGACAGATAATGGCGCAAAGAAAGCTACGAACTTGATCTATTTCTCGCTGGAACAGACAGAATCAATGGTTTCTTTCGTGAGAATATTTTTTGATGTTTTTGCACCAGAGTTTGTGTAACTTGCAAGCATAGAAATCAGTCTTTTCGAAATGGTGCCTGAGAAAATCAAGAATTGTGTTAATCGATTATTGAAGGAGGCAATTTGTCTTACTCGAACTGTGGCCTGAGGATTCTGTAGAACCTTACAAATTCATTTGCTACTGTATAACCTTATATATTCATCCCCTTCCCCTATGTCGGCTGTATAATGAAGTTGCACGAGACAGAGCCTAAAGAGGCCTGTGTGCTAACATTTTGACCATGTTTGGTATCCATTTAAAAAAAACAATTTCATTTTCAAAAAATGTTTTCCTAGAACTCCCTAGAAAACAGTAAAATGAGATATTCGTCACTAAATCGATATGGCGCTGATAACAAATTTGATAGGCAAAACATAATTGAAGTTACAAAATTTGGCAAGATATGTTAAAAGTGATGCAAATACACTTCTTTTTTTTTTTCTGATTTTTAGTTGAATCTTCTAGACTTACATGTTTTTGGTTAATTTTATGCAAAAAGATATTAGTGAGAATATTATCGATTTCCTAAATAAAGGTATTTTTCTTGAGAAACTAAATTATACTCATACCATACTCATTCCTAAATGACATCTACAAAATCTCCGCCAAAGCCATTGCAAACCGTCTCAAACCTATTATGAGTCATGTTATTGCTGAATGTCAATCTGCTTTTGTTCCGGGCAGATTAATTAAGGATAATGTCCTAGTTGCTTTCCAAATCAATCATTATTTAAAACGAAAATCTTGGGGTAAGAAGGGACAAATGATAATTAAGCAAGGGACAAATGATAATTAAGCTAGATATGAGCAAAGCCTTTGATAAAGTTGAATGGGAATTTTTAGAACAGGTCATGCTTAAGCTTGGTTTTGATTCCAAAATTGTTAAGATGATTATTGTGTGTGTTCGTATTTTGTCTTATTTGTGATACTTAGAAAATGAACTATGTGATTAGTGAAAGTTTATAAAGCAATTTTGGAGAAAATGACTTATGTGATTAATTGAACATTGGATTAGTATAAATTGGACATTGAATTTTCTTAGAAGAAAAAAAATCAAGATAAATATTATAATGGGAGTCAAAGTGAGAGATGTTGAAAGTTGGAGGAATTGAATACAAAAATTGAAAATTGGGGAAGATTAAATATATTCACACATTACACCAAAATACACACTAAACCCCTACTACTTTATATCTTCTTCCCCATTATCTTCTTAACCATTTCTTCAAGAAACTCAAAGAATAGTTGGCTTGTGGGTGATTTTATGTAAAGGTACGTAAAAGTTGGAAGTTTTATATGTTATATTGTTGTTATTGTGCATATGGTTTAAATTGGAATAAGTTGGAAGTTAACATTGGAAATTGGAGTGTAAAGTGAGGAAAAGGAGGGTTTATGATGTGTTGTGAAATTATGGAGGTAGAAGATGTATTGTAGGTGTTGGAGTTGCATTTTGCACACACACAAAAATACATGTTTTTTTCGGGAACAGAGCATCGCGACCGATCGCGAGGTATAACGCGACCGATCGCGCGATGCAGAACATTTCAAGGTGAGAATCCTGCTTGCGATCGATCGGTAGAAATGGCGCGATCGATTGCGGCTCGCAAAATTTGAAATTTTTTTGTTAAGTATTGAGGATTTTGAAAATGGTAAATTATGATAAATAATATTGTATTGTTTCTTGTAGAGCCTTCTAGGGCATCAGGACAACGAGGAGGCTAACTGGATTTCAAATTTCCAGGCAATTAAGGTATGTGGTAAGCATACGAGTATAGACAGTAAATGGTTTAATAGTTGTGAACTGAACGAGGATGCGTCGATTGAATCATTGAATTATCGTTATCCATATTGATATAGTGGGGTTCAAACTATATAATCATAGTGGGGTCAAAGTGCCACTGTTGAATTTTAGCGGGGTAAAAAGGGTCGTTAATATAGTAGGGTTCAAAATACCAATATATAATCACAATGGGGTCAAAGTGACACTGTTGAATTTGAGCGGTGTAAAAAGGGCCGCTAATATATGGGGGTCAAAATGCCACTATATAATCACGGTGGGGTTAAAGTGCCACTAGTGAATATTAAGAGTGGGGACAAAGTGCCGCTAATTGAAATAAAACATGAAATTTATAGAACAATGAACATTGATATTGTAAATCATTATATAACTTTACAGAAATTATGAATTGTTAAATACAGGAACAATGGAAGAGCAATACACGACAAATGAGCCGAATACAGGAAGTATTTTTTAATTGTATTATTATCCAACTTCTCTCATATTATTTATATTCTGAAATGTTATTGCCATACTCATAATTGTTAGGGATGTTCCTGTAGGATCAGCATGCGAGTGTGAACTTTTGGAAGACATAAGGTCATGATAGAGTCAATATGCCTAAGAAGTATTAGAAGACTTTTAAAATATGGAAATTCTCCATTATTTTGGTTGTCAACTAATTACTTGTATGTAAATTGTAATGAGATCTACTACATAAAGAACTATGGACATGAACTCTATTAAGTCTTTAGTAGTCTTCACTCATCAATTTTTGGGATTTTAGCTCTAAACTGTACTTAAGCAAACTATAATATAACGAGGCCTTACATTATTCGTTAGTTAGGAATGGCGATCAATTTGGTTATTTCCACCCTGGTAGGGGCATCCATCAGGGTGACCACTTGTCACCTTTCTTGTTCTTATTCATTGCTGAGGCACTTAGCTCCATGATTAAATGGCTTGAGCATTGTGAGCTGATTCAAGGGGTGGTTGTCGGTAGGGGAGCACCAAATATTTCACATAAACTATTTGCTGATGACACCGTGATTTTTTTGTCAAGCAGATGCTACATCACATTATATTCGTGAATTTTTACGAAAATATGGACTGGCATCAGGCCAAGAAATTAATTTCCAAAAATCAGCGGTGGTTTTTAGCAAAAATATGGCAATGGAGCAAAGAGAGTATATTAGTGGCATTTTGGGTATTATGGAGGTTGCAAAACATGACAAATATTTGGGGTTGCCATTAGTTGTTGGAAAGTCCAAAACTGAAGTCTTTGGAGGACTTCGAGATAGGGTATGGACAAGATTACAAGGAATGGCAGAGAAGATGCTTTCCAAAATGGGGCAAAAAAATTGCTAAGAAAATATATTGGCCTAGTTGGGATAAGATGTGTGAGGGTAAAAAATATGGTGGTTTGGGTTTTAGAGATTTGATAGCATTTAATCTTGCAATTATTGCTAAACAGGCTTGGAGAATTCATATGAATCCGGAGAGTCTTCTTACTTGGGTGTTAAAAGCCAAATACTTCCCAGATAATGTCTTCTTGTCAGCTGCTACATCGCATGCAGTTTCTCTTACATGGAAAAGCTTAATGAAAGCTAAAAATTTGCTTGCTACAGGACTACGATGGAGGGTTGTTAATGGTAGTTAAATCCACATTTGGAGAGACAATTGGATACCACGACAGCATCTTCTCAGAATCTACTCACCATGCAACTTCCGGAAAGCGTGACAGTTAACATTCTTATTGATATGAACTCCCAGGAATGGAATCATGATCTGGTCAACCACATCTTTTTCGAAGAAGATGCTCAAACCATACTGATAGCTTGTCTGGCATTATACGAGGAATGGGATGTATTCGGTTAACATCGCAAATCATTTGGCTCGACGGTTGAGACATATAGATGCATGTGCTAATGGTTCTATATCTGATGTTTTGGAGTAGGTGTGTTGGAAATTTATTTGGAAAGCAAAAAATACCAAATAATGTAAAACACGTCACTTGGAGGGCTTGCCGTGGGGCAGTACCTACTCTCGATGCTCTGGTTCGGCAGTATGTTATGGACGATATACATTGTGGAGTATGCATTACAAAAAAAGAATCATTGCTTGCCATATTGCAAGTTATGTTGGGCATGCTCCAATATTTCACACAAGCATCTAACTGTGGAATGCATTGATTTCAAGGATTGGATTTGCCATTTGAGAACCACGCGAACAACAGACGAACTGGATCTAGTTTTGATTACATGTTGGACACTTTGGAATTCGAGGGACAAAAAATTTAGAAGAGAATTCTCTTTTGATGCGCGTGGTTGTGTGGAATTCCCGAATGATTATCTACAGCAATTTAGGACAGCCATCTTATCTCTATAAATCCAACAGCTACAATACCAAAAAGTTGGCATCTACCACATTCTGGTGTTATTAAAATTAATTGTGATGTATCTTTATTCCATCTCGGCAACTCAGCGGGCTTCGGTTTTATCGCCAGGGACGACCGGGGGACTTGTCTTGCTTGGATTAACAAGCACTGCCAATTACCGACAACACCTGAAACTGTGGAGGATATGGCCTTGAGGGAGGGAATTGAACTAGCAGGATAACATGGATGGACTAAAATATTTTAGGGAGTGACGGTTTGACATTGATCCGGGCTTTGGATTCTTCTTTAGAAAAAATTTCATCATCTTGCTTGATCATAGAAGACATAAAAAAGGTACAGTTGAAATTTACAATGGCTAATGCGCAGATGATGCGACGAAAAGGCAACGAAGTAGCACATTATTTAGCTAAGCATGCATTAGAGTCATCTTCTGGATTGTTTAATTATCCGTACTTTATTCACAATATTTCCGAACTTTATTCATAATATTATAATCTCTAAATCTTTGCAGTGATCAATGAATCTATCGTTTCTTCCAAATAAAAAAGGTTAATTTTATGCCACAATAGGTGCAAAATATGCAATCCCTAGTGTGACATATGTATATTACATGGTCCTTCTCAAAAATCATAATATTTTTTGATGATTTTGAATGTCTAATCAGATTAAAAGAGAGTGCTTTAATATACAAGCTCTTTTCGGAAGAAACAAAAACACGCTGAAGCAAATAAATTTTTTTTTTTAATTAATAAATTAGTTTGTCATCTGTCAATTATCGCTGAAACTCACGCAAAACTCTTTCTTTATTTTTCTTTCTTGGAAACTTTTTAGTACCAATAGGATTATCAAGTTATGATTTTGTTGATTGACAAATTTTTATATGATAACATTAAACATGTATTTATTTGATTTGCTCGAGCTCAGACCAAAACCCAAATAATTTAATTTTTAACATAAACTAACCTTGGGCAAACTTTTCCAGTTCACAGATACAAATCGAGAGGCCTAGTGATAATACATAGTCGTTCTCTAAGCCTATACTACAATGAAAAGGAGCACTACATTCGCCAAAAGAGCATAGGACATCCAGATGCATCAAGATTGACTGAAAACAGTGAAAACTACAAGGTGATATCGAATTATAATATGAACGAAAAAGGTTAATAAACTAAGACCAAATTTCAACCACCTTTACCGCACTGAAGTTATAGCTAGCATTTGATATCAAATCGAGTAAACGCATGGACGAATGGGGATCATCCTAGCATAAACTTAAGTCAAGTACTTGAGAGCAATATTCAGTTTCAAGAAAGGGAAAATTCAACTAAAGATTTCATCTCAGCTGGAATGCTGCACTTCAGGGTGGGTAAACTGTGGCCTCACCGGAGTCTTTGAAGGACTTACCCTGAAAGATAATTAAATTTCATGAAAATTTGTTAACCAGAAATGGAAATAGTGATAACACGATGTACTTACCGGATGCGTTTGGATCCAAGAATCTCACCGCAACAGTTGAGGGCCAAAATTGCGCTATCAGCCTGCAAATCGTGGCAAGTATTGATTTTTCTTAAATTTTGTAAACTCCAAGTGATTGGAAAACTCGACGAATACAATAAAGTTGGTTATTAATAAGCAAGAAAACTCCATATTTGTATGTCGAATCGGAATATCAAAGATTGGTTGTATAATAAATGAGAACTGTAATCACAAAGACTGAGTACTTCTGGCCAACTGTAAGTTAAAGAATGTGAGAACATAAATAAAACCACAGTTTCATTAAATTTGCAGAAATTGAGCACCACCTGGCACCCACATTTCCTTTAAAGCCTTCCATCAAAGACATTCAACAAGGTTGCCATAGGAATATAAGAGCTTCTTGGGATCAAGTTATATGATCTTATAAAAGAAGTAAAACAATACCAACTTATTTTTTAGGATAGTATAACTATTCTCAAATCCATTTCCTTTCACCATTTTCTTCTCCCCTGCTCATTTGATTTGTTTCAATTCTCCTTCGATTTATTTCCTATCTACAACAACTTATTTTATCCCTGTTATTAGGAAACTATCAGGGAAGTAAGCAAAATTCTGATTTATTTTGATTTTATGGCCTACCATTAATCCTATAATTGCTATCCAACCTTCCTACTCATTTGTGCCGTTATCCTTGAATCTATGAGAATTATTAATTTTCTTCTCTCTATTTTTCCCCTCTTTTTCCTATACGACTAATGGCTGGCTTAGACAAGTCTGATGAAGTTCAGCATAGATGATCATTTGATGATATTCAACTTAGTCTATGAGTACTAAAGTGCTTCGTTAAAGATGCTTGAAAGGATTCGGCATTTTCCAACAGAGTTAAGGTTGTTTGTTATAAGCATTAAAGAGCTTGATGAAGCAACGGCTAAGACCATACATTCCTTCAACCAAGAAATGCACATACAGTAGGACTACTCCAAGATACGGTGACAAGGTATATCTAGGAATAGTCAAATAAAAGGGGGCCGGCAGAACGGACTGGATGTGCATTTTCTCCAAAATATTCGAAGAATAACGTTTTAATTTTTGGGATATATTGATATTATAATTTAGTGCAGAAGGACATTAACAAGCTCTGCAATATAATCTTGTTCCCACTACCAACATAGACATTCAATCTGTAGTAGAGAATGTCGTATGAATCAACAAATGCCAAGTAGATTTTTTAACATTGATAAATGAGACTAATTCATATCTATAAATAATCAAAGTTTTTCAGAGTTGAAGTTCACGAATTTTAGGTATCCAAGTATTCAAAGCATTTAGGCTATCAGCTCCTAAACCACAATCTTTTGAGCTGTGTTGAATGTCAAGACTTGGAGTTCTTTAAATCTTACCGTTAATTGATTAAGGAGTTTTAGAATCACTGTTGTTTTGTGCTCAAGTGTTATGAGTGATGCAGCGGCATCGGTAGACTCAAGTCTTTGTAATACCAAGTTGCGGTATAGAAGTAATAATACCCAAAAAACAGTGGTTAATTGTTTTATGTAGTTCCCTATGGTAGAGACTAATAAACCCAAAGGTGTTGTTTAGGATTTGGACATCAGTGTTGATCAAAGATCATACTAGATTCCTTCCCCGTGGAAGAAAACAAAATTAGAAAGATTACAGTCACCTTTAAACCTTTTAAACTTTTGTCTCCTTACTGATATATATTACTGCATTTATTCAAACGTACATGTTTTTAACAAACAAATAGGTTCATAGTAATTTTTTGAGCAATAAGAGGATATTCTCTAAACAATTCAAATTAATCTGTGTTGCGTTCTTATTCAAACGGTATATAACCAAAGTTCTGCGGCTCCACCGTGTGTCCAAAACAGACTATAACCTGGAAAATTCTTTTGACAATCAACCTTACTCACGGCCCTCTATATTGTTTCTGCACTTTTTAGTATTTCAATTCTCATAATTGCTAACTGATGAGTTCTTGAAATCTAAGTTTTAGATTAGTAAGGGTAAAGGGACAAGAAAAAACATAACATTAAAACTTAAAAGTAACCTACCATGAAGAATTCGACAAAAGCAATTCGAGTCGAGTGTGTGTGATCCCCCAAGAGCCTCATTCGAGAAACCTACAAATGCAATATTCATTTAGTCATTGGACACTTCCAATCCTAAAATTTGCAGAACCATCCCAAGCTTAAACTTTCAGTCATACCTCACCACATTTTGCTTCAAAGAAATTCTTGACATCAACTTGAGAAATCTGCCCATATGAGCCATACAACGAGAACATTGACATGGACATTGTTAAAATATCTCAACTTTCAATTAACCACGAGGGGAGTTTTGATTATTCACAGATAAAACGAAGAAAAAATCCAGAAGATAGAGAGAAAAGCTTAAGAAAATTCACATTATCATTGGTTCAAGATGAACGTATACTGTACCCACCTGAGACCTACGTGATTGAATGGTAATCAATTCATTCATCATATATCATCAACTACAGCATAGAAAAAATCATATTGAGGTGTGCATACCTTCTTATCAATATTTGTGCAGTACACTGTCCTCATGCACATGTCACGTTCATCCTCTGACTACACATTTTTGGATAAAATTACAGTTAAACAGTATACGTAAGAGTAGAAGGAACAAATATTAAAGTATAAAACTATTGATTGTGTTGCCTTGCATGAGCTCAAGCCTTTGGGACAAAACGTTTCAACATTGTTATGTCAGATAACAGGGCAAAAGTTCAAGACAGCTTGACACAAAATCCTATATATTTTATTAAGTTGCTATTGGACGGTCTTTGTTGCCTACTACTTCACCAACATGCATAAATAGCCTTGGATAATAATTCCAAAAGTATATTTGAAGGTAAAATAGAAGGAATAAATGAGAGTCTATGCTTTCTTCTTCTTCTTTTTATTAATTTATCAACTCAACTGAATACAAAGAAAAGACCTCATTATATAGAGGTAAAAAGAGTTCTCCTATCTTAGAATACAATAATAGATAGACTTAATCTACAATTTAAATATAAGATAAAACAATCTATAATCTAAGATTTACAAAACTCTTAGAATCCTTATCAATACTCCCCCTCAAGATGATACCCTCTCCCTGTCTTGAAATTCTGTCGCGGTCACCCGTATTCACAACTGCTTCTAAAAAGACCATCTTCTCTCGTAAAGAAACTGTCTTTATATACACATGTTTGTATGTAGGTACGGCGCTCCGTGGTATAGAAGTTGAGGAATAGAACGACGTCGTTCGGGTGAATTGGGGGTTTACTGAGGAGTTTTGGAGTGTTCCCGGCTAGGGTTATGAAGGAAGGCGTGGTCGTTCAATTGGGATTAAGTTGGTGAGGATTTTGTCCCCGGATGGAGGGAGGTAGCGTCTCTACACTTACTTCTTCTGGGTACCAACAGATGAACAAGAAAAAAAAAACCTCTCCCGCCGCCTCTCCCCTAACCCTAATCCCTCAGCCGCCGCCTCTCCCCTAACCCTAATCCCACATAACAGCCGACGTCTCTCCCCTAACCCTTACCCCGCCGTCGCCTCTCCCTTAACCCTAATCCAGCCGCCCCCGCTGTCAGCTTTCCCGCCGCCTCACCCTTAACCCTAATCCCTCAGCCGCCGCCTCTCCCCTAACCCTACTCCCACATAACAGCCGCCGTCTCTCCCCTAACCATTACCCCGCCGTCGCTTCTCCCCTAACCCTAATTCAGCAGCCGGAAAAATGGTTAGAGAGAGAAAGAGAGAGGAGAATTTCAAATTTTATCCCGCCCAAAACCCCCCCAGCCGATGGCGACTATTTCCGGCACGGCAGGCACAGCGAATCTCATCGGAGCATCGACCCTACCTAAACCCTAACTATTACCCATCCCGTTTTGAAGGCGCGCGCTCACACCCAATCACAAGGAGCGGCACGGTAAAACTTCCGCATGGTAAGGCGCCTACCGTACTTCACCCGCAGCGCCGACCGGGGGATACTGTCCAGATTTCGCAAAGCCGATTACCTCAAGGGGTGCCAGCACACATGCGACGCATTTTCGAGATGTCCACGTCATTCTTTTTCACAAATTTCCCCGAGGACTGGTTTCAAACTGAGATGTGGCAAACTTTTCGGAAGATTGGACAAGTGTGTGATATATTTATCCCACAAAAACGGACCAGCCAAGGGAAAAAGTTTGGATTTGTGCGCTTTAGAGGCATTACAGACGTGCTGAAGATTGAGGAAGCTCTTAACAGAATTCAGTTGGGCAAATTCCAAATTCAGGCAAATCGTAGTCGATTTCAACGCCAATCTTCACAACCCAGTCATCCTGCAGTCTATCATGTACCGACTAGGCGAAGCAATTCTGAAAAATCATATGTCCAGGCGCTGACAGCAAAGTTTAAGACTAAACAAACTGAATCCGTGGTGAGGGAGAAGCCCAAATGGCAGGGATTATGTTTTGAATCGACAAAGGAGGAAACACAATGGTTGGAAGGATGTCTCATTGGCACGCTAATTGATTCTGACATGGTGAATGAGCTACAACATGACCTCACTTTGAATGGCTTTGGGTCAGTGACAGTTATACCAATAGGATGTTAACAGGTTCTGATATATGCTGAAAACAAGGAGAAGTTGACAGAGTTGATTAAAGAAGAACAGGAATGGTTGGGAATATGGTTCAAAGACATACGACACTGGCAAAAGGAGTTGCAAATTCAAGACCGAGAAGTATGGATAAACTGCATCGGCATCCCACTACATGCGTGGAATGAAAGGTTTTTTAACCGTCTAATATTCAGATTGGGTACTTTGAAAAAAGTAAGCGAGGATAATATGAGCAGATCTAAACTTGATACTGCTAGATTATTAATCAGTACCTCCTCCAAAGAATTTATCAATGAAGTCACTAAGGTGGACATTGATGGACGGATATACTCAATCAGAATGTTAGAAGAGGGGACTGATTGGCCCTTGGTGGAGAGGGTGATCAACCGGTCCAAAAAAGAGGAAGTGGTTCCTGAATCTCCGTGCTCAGACTCGAATTATTGGGACGAGATTATTCCACAGTCATGGGATGATGAAACCTCAAACAAAAAATTTCAACAGAGGAGAGAAACAGATGCAACATTCGAGTCTCCGGAAAGGGAGGTATCGGGGGTGGCTTGTGGGAAGGAGCAACTCATTGGCCTCGGCAAGACGTTATCGCCATATGATTTGAACAAAGAATCACAGACTCATCAACCATCTGATGCGAATAAAGAAGCTGAAAAGAGATCTGGTAGTAATGCGGAGAAGAGTGTGCGAATTTTACAGCGGAATGGGGAATGGGGATCGATACGGGTGGAGAGTTTTAAGAACACGTACCAAAGGAAAAAGAGGTTGGATAAGGGTACCACGGGAGACACAATTACCATGGCAACTGATCATATTGGTACGATGGACGCGGAATTGGTGGACAAGGCGACTAAACTTTGGGAGATAGGACAGAAATTGGGGATTATAGGACAGGGGAATGACGAAGAAATCATTCAACAGTTGGTGGAAATGGAAAAAAGAAATCTGACAGCACTCAAAAATCATGCAGTTCCAGGTGACGTAGAGATTAATTAATGATTATTGTCAGCTTCAATACACGAGGATTGGGAGGACGGGTGAAAAAAAGAGAAATACGGGAGATGATTAAGAAGGAAAAGGTGGATTTCTTGTGTTTACAAGAAACAAAAAAAGAATTCATTACCAAGGAGATGTGTGTCGCGATTTGGGGCGATAAGAACTTTAATTGGGCGTTCAAGGGGGCTGAAGGTTCGGCGGGCGGGCTTCTATGCATTTGGAATGATGCAAATTTTACAATGGAATCATGTTGGGGAGAAGACGGATTGCTAGGCGTGGAGGGTTTTTGGGGAGAAGAAAGAATTAGATGTCATATCATAAACATTTATTCTTCGGGGATGTTGGAACAAAAACGGGATATGTGGCAGATTTTGCTTTCTAAAACAGAAGGGAAAGAAGATGATAGGTTGTGCCTGTGTGGAGATTTCAATGAGGTCAGAAATATTTCAGAAAGAAGGGGAAGATCTCAGAATCACAACTCCACTGGAATGAATGAGTTTGACAGATTCATCAGTACATCAGGACTATTGGATTTGTCGTTGATTGGACGAAAATATACATGGTATAGGCCTGACGGGACTTGTGTCAGCCGTTTGGACCGGTTTTTGTTATCGAATGGCTGGTTAAGGGAATGGCCTAATATAACTCAATGGGGCCTCAAAAGAACAGTATCCGATCATTGTGCAATTGTTCTCAAGAATCATATAAGGGATTGGGGACCGAAACCATTTCGGAGTATCGATTCTTGGTTCCATCATGAACAATTTAAACCTTTTGTGGAAAAACAGTGGCTGAGTTATAAGATTCAAGGGTGGGGTGCATATATCCTCAAAGAAAAATTGAAAAGATTGAAAATGAGCCTCAAAATATGGAATAAAGAAGTATTCGGTTCTTTGGAAGGTAAGATTCAGGAAACTAAAGAGGTGATTAGCAAGTTGGATGAACTGGCGGAGGACAGAGAACTGTCAGGTAACCGAGGCTCAGATTCGACAGAATGAGATCAGCGTGTTACAGAATCAGTTGGGAATGAAAGACACATTGTTATATCAGAAGGCGAGAATAAAATGGATTCAGGAAGGGGATATGAATTCCAGCTACTTCCATAAAGTGGTTAATCGGACGCGGAAGCGAAATGAGATTGTGGGATTGTACATCAATGGTCAATGGAAGGACGATGTACAGGGAATTAAGGAAGGGGTTCACGATCATTTTTATAAGCAATTTGGCTCGACAGAATGGCGGAGGCCAATTCTTAACGGGGTTCAGTTCGATCATCTCACGACGAGAGAGAACAGTCAACTCACAGAGAATTTTTCGGCGGAGGAGATTAAAAGTGCGGTTTGGGACTGTGACAGCACAAAGAGTCCAGGGCCTAACGGATTCAATTTTAGATTTGTCAAGCAGTTTTGGGAAATATTGAAGGATGATTTCATTACATTCTTTCAACAATTTCACACATATGGCAGATTGGTTAAGGGATCAAATCCGTCATTTATTGTGCTTATCCCAAAGAAAGAAAACCCTACTAAACTAGAGGAATTCAGACCGATAGCGCTGATTGGATGCGTCTACAAAGTTTTAGCGAAGGTTCTTGCAAACCGCTTGTCTAGAGTTCTGGATAGGATTATCTCTCCATCGCAGTCTGCGTTTATCGGTCACAGACACATCTTAGATGGGAATCCTGGTGGTAAACGAATTGATCGATGAGATGAAACGGAATAAGAAAAAAGGAATGATTCTCAAGGTGGATTTTGAAAAGGCATATGATTCGGTGGACTGGAAATTCCTCAAACATGTTATGAAATTGATGAATTTTGACGCTAAATGGATACAATGGATAATGGAGTGCATTTCGAGCGCCACAGCGTCGGTCTTGATTAATGGAAGTCCATCAGAGGAATTTAGGTTACAGAGAGGATTGAGGCAAGGAGATCCATTATCTCCTTTCTTGTTTGTGATTGTCGCAGAGGCTCTCAGCAGATTGATTACAAAAGCCATACAGATTCAGTTAATCACACCTCTATTTGTGGGCAGAGATAGGATCATGATATCACACCTACAATTTGCAGATGACACATTGCTCGTGGGTGAGGCAACAAAGGATAATGCATTGTTCTTCAAAGGAATTTTGAGCAACTTTGAATTGCTTTCTGGGTTACGAATTAACTTTCACAAAAGTCAGTTAATGGGGATTAATGTGGATGATGATTTGATTAGTTCATTGGCAGACAGTATGCACTGCAAGGTGGGTAAATTACCTTGCACATATTTAGGGATGCCGATTGGGGTGAATCCGAAAAACAAGCTTACTTGGAATCCAGTGATTGATAAATACCGGAAAAGATTGGCGGCATGGGAAGATAAAAGTTTGTCGATGGGAGGTCGATTGATTCTGCTCAATGCTGTGCTTACTTCCTTACCAATTTATTACCTCTCTTTTTATCGTGCTCCAAAGACGATTCTCAACAAACTTCAGTCCATTCAGACTGCCTTCTTATGGGGAGGAGGGGAGAGTTGCCGGAAAGTGGCTTGGGTTAAATGGTCAGAGATCTGCAAACCGAAATCCAAGGGGGGATTGGGGGTGCGAAACTTGGATCGTTTCAACAAATCCCTTTTGGGGAAATGGGGTTGGGGGATTTTGAATAATGACAGTACTTTATGGTGGAAGGTTCTTCGGTCCAGATATGGTTTTAATAGTTCGAGCCTGTTAGAGCAAGGGGAGGGGGTGCGGAGGAGGATCAATTCGGTTTCACCATGGTGGCGAGAAATTTTGAAGTGTACATTCCAGGATCATTCCAGATGGTTTAAACAAGGGATCACAAGAAAAGTTGGGAATGGGTTGGGAACAAGATTTTGGAATGATGTTTGGGCGGGGAATAAGAGCTTAAAGGAATCTTTTCCTAGATTAGCGCTTTTAGCTCGTGATAAAGATATTCTTATAGCGCAGATGGGGGTATGGGTGGAGGGGGTATGGGAATGGCGTTGGGACTAGGAGAAGGGACTTATTGGAGAGGGACTTTGAAGTATTTCATGAAATGGTTGCTTTGTTGGACAGGTATACCTTGACACCGGAACAAGAGGATTTATGGATATGGCACAATGACGATTCCAAACGATACTCTGTTCAATCAGCTTATGCCGTGATGATGGATGACTCAACGCTTGATGCACAATTATCAGAGACATATCAGTCTATTTGGGAGACTCTGACACCTTCCAAGGTGGCGGCATTTACTTGGAGGGTGATTCGAGACAGACTACCGACAAGAGCAAATCTACGTCAAAGGAACATACTCATGGGAGAAGAGGCGGGGAACTGTGCAAAATGCCTCTTAACGGAGGAGACATCTCAACATTTGTTTTTTGGCTGCAAAGCGTCATATGAATTATGGATGAAGTGCTACAGATGGCTAGGATTCACTACGGTATTAACAACGGAGTCCGTTTCTCATTATTTGCATCATCAAGGATTATGGACAAGAAAAAGGGGAAGGAAAGCTTGGAGGACGATCTGGAGCACAGTATTATGGACGATTTGGCTTCATCGAAACAATTTATGCTTCCAAGGTCGAGAGAACAAGGAAGAAGATTTATTGGAACTACTCATTTATCGATCGTGGTTTTGGATAACAAATAGAGGAAAGGATAAATTTTTGTACTCATTTGTTGATTGGAGACGGGAACCGTTAGTATGTTTGTCAGCAGTTTAGTATCCTAGAATCACTAGGCTTTTCGGTATTTTATTTTATGTAATAACTTTGTTGTGCTTCTCGCACAAACTATTATATAATATTATATTTGTCTGATCAAAAAAAAAATACTCCCCCTCAAGCTGCAGTGTATAAGTTATGCATTCCAAGCTTGTCAATGAACTTTTCCAACATGGGTCGAAACAGGCCTTTAGTAAGTATGTCTGCAGTCTGTTCTGATGTGGGAATGTAGACAATGCTGATTGTTCCTTCATCAATCTTTTCTTTGATGAAATGTCGATCTACCTACACATGTTTGGTTCGATCATGATGTACTGGATTGTGTGAGATGCCAATGGCAGTCTTGTTGTCACATTGCAGTTTTAGAGGTAGTGTTATACACAATTTCAGTTCTTCAAGCATCATCTTTAACCATAAGGCTTCACAAACACCATGAGCCACTGATCTTAATTCAGCTTCGGCACTACTTCTTGCTACCAATTGTTGTTTCTTGATTTTCCAAGTTACTAGGTTTCCCACAAAAGAACAATACCCTGATGTTGACCTTCTATCACTTATTGAGCCTGCCCAATCAGCATCCGTGGAAATTTCACATCTCTTGTATCTGTTTTTTGAAAGAATAGGCCTTTACCCGGAGACCCTTTTAAGTACTTCAAAATCCGATAAACTTGCAATCATGTGTTCCTCCAATGGGGCGTGCATGAACTGGCTTACACAACTCACTGGCAAAGCTATATCTGGTCTAGTGTGAGAGAAATAGATTAGTTTCCCCACTAGACGTTGAAATCTTCCCTTATCAACGGGATTGTTGCTCATAGTTTCTCCTAACTTCGCATTAGAATCCATCGGAGTATCAAATGGTTTGCACCCAAGCATCATTGTCTCCTTTAGAAGGTCTATTACATACTTCCGTTGAGAGACAGAAATTCCAGATTTGTTCATCGCCACTTCCATACCAAGGAAATACCTCAATTTACCCAAATCCTTCATTTCAAATTCAGTTGCAAGCCTCCCTTTCAACCTTCTTATTTCTTCTTGATCATCACCTGTGAGTATGATATTATCCAGATAGACAATCAATAGGGTTTTTTTTCCATTCTTATGTCTATAAAACAAGGTATGATCAGTATTGGCTTGATGATAGTCAAGTTCCATGACTGCTTTAGTAAATCTATCCAACCAATCCTGTGGAGATTGTTTTAGCCCGTACAATGATTTCTTCAGTTTGCAGACCTTATCCCTCTTACTTTCTTCATTGATGAAACCCTGGAGGTAATGTCATGTATAATTCCTCTTCGAGATCTCCATTCAAAAAAGCATTTTTCACATCCAATTGATATAGAGGCCAATCAAGGTTTGCTGCTATTGATAATAGTACCCTTACTGTATTAATCTTGTGTATATCCCTTTGCTACTAGCCTTGTTTTGTATCAATCAATTTGTCCATCAGCCGTATACTTAACAGCGAAGCCCCATTTGCAACCACTGGGTGGTCTTTTCCTTCGGTCACGTGCCATTCATTTCAAGAGCTCTTATCTCTTCTAGGATAGCCTTCTTCTAGTTCGGGTCATTCCAAGCCTCTTGTATTGTAGTAGGGATCTTAGTATTTGAGAGATTAGTCACCAAGGCTTGGATAGAAGATGATAAGTGTCCACAAGACACAAATTTGGCAAGATATTCTCTGTGCATGACCGAGTCCCTTTTCTCAATGCTATAGGGATGTCAAGGTTTTCAAGGTTAGGTATATGAGATAAATCAGTATCAAGTTCAGTAGGTACCTCATTTGAAGCGGAATTTGAGTCAGAAGATTGAGTGTCAAGTCCAATGGATGGTGTAGGTTCTGCTACCTTTTTGGAGGGATCTTTGCTTGAGTAATGGAAAGGGAACGGCTGTAATAAATCTCCCCTTGCCGGGAACTGCTCGAGAGGAGGAGACGGAGGGTCTGGGAAGTAAGGCTGTGAAGGCACGGCAATCACAAGGTTGTGGCAGAGTAGAAGCTTGGCAAGGTGAGGGAAAAAACTCCCCCTCATGCTGGGTCATCATGTCTGGTTTAGGAAAGAAAGGAGCTGATTCAAAGAAAGTGACATCTCGAGAGATAAAGTATTTGTGCAGAGAGGGAGAGTAACAGCGATACCCTTTTTGAGTGGATGAGTAACCCAAAAATATGCATTTGTGTGACCGATAATCTAATTTACTACGATTTTGATCATGGATATGGACGAATGCAGTGCAACCAAACACCCGAAGGTCTAGAGTCGAGAAAGACCGATATTCTGGGAACACATGATGTAGACAATCAGTGAGGAGTGCATCTCCCCAAAAATGCTTGGGAACATGAGAGGTGAACATAAGAGAGCGTGCAACTTCAAGTAGATGTATGTTTTTACGTTCGGAAATATCGTTTTGTTGTGGCGTGTTAACACAAGAACTGTGATGAATGAGGCCATTGGTAGTCAAAAAATCAGATAAGATGGAATTAAAAAATTTTGTGCCATTATCCGTACGTGAAATTTTAATCGATGTATTAAATTGAGTTTCAATCATCGAATAAAAGTTTTGAAATACAATTCCACCCTCTGATTTTCCTTTTAAAAGGTATACCCTACAAACATGAGTATGATCGTCCGTAAAAGTAATGAACCACCTCTTATGAGAAGTAGTAGACAGATGGGAGGGGAACCAAATATCATTATGAATTAAATGAAAAGGCGCAGAAGATTTATAAGAAGATGGTGGTAAAAAATCCCTTGTATGTTTTGATAATTGACAAATCTCACATTGAAAAAATCATTGTGTCTAAACATAGAAGGAAACCAATGTTTCAAATAAGCAAAATTCGGATGGTCTAATCTAAAAGGGAGAAGCATAATCTGTTGCACGTGAGAAAGAGAAGGAGGAGCTGTTGGAGTATGGACAACATGGCTCACAAAGGAATCCTCCTGAAGGTAGTAGAGACCTGAAATCGCCTTAGCACTGCCAATCTTCTTTCTCGAATTCCGGTCCTGAAAAACACAAGAGGATGGTGTGAAGTAGACATAGCAATCCAAATCCTTGGTCAACTTGTGGACTGACAACAAATTGCAAGCTAAAGATTGCACATATAACACATCAAGGAGAATCAAATTAGGAGTGACGGAAATATCGCCACGACCAACAACCGTGGCATAAGAACCATTTGCAATTTTTACTCGGTGATTAGCCAACACTGGTAAAAAAGTAGTAAACATAGTCTTAGTTGAAGACATGTGATTGGAAGCTCCAGAGTCAATGATCCAATGCTCACCTGGCTGATTGAGAGCACTAAGGGCAACGTTCACAGTACCTGTGGGGGCACCTATGGAGGAATTATGACTGCTGACTGAAAAGAAATTTGAGAAGCTGATCAAGTTGGGCTTTCGATATTGAAGTATCGGAGGAGGAAGGTTGTTCCGAAGCAAGAGCAACCTGCGGAACCTTCTTGTGCTTTGGCTTAAACCTGTTTGGGACCCAATCGGCCGGCTTACCATGAATTTCCAGCATGTATCGACAGTATGCCAAGGACCGCTTACAACGGTCACACCGTGGTTTCCCATCCTTGGTGCGTGGAATAGATGGATCAGCCGGGGTGTGAGTAATAAGAGCAGATGATTCAGGATTCTGTAAAGTAGGTGAAAGCATCACACGGCGCCGATTCTCCTCCTTATGGATAATTGCAAACACCTCATCAATTGTAGGCAGCGGAGTTAACCCCAAAATACGCCCACGAACCTCATCCAAATCTCGACCTAGACCCGCCAAGAAATCATACACTCAATCTTTAGCGATCAGATTTCGATAAAGAACAGCGTCAACAGGGTTTTTCCAGTTGCAAACCATAAACAAATCGAGTTCCTGCCAAATCCGCTTGAGGGAACCAAAATAGTCAGTCACTGTCTTGTCTCCTTGCTTTAAGTTGCGGGATTGGTTTCGTAATTCAAAAACTTGCGAGGAATCAGCAAGGTCAGAGTATGCCAGGGAGACAGCATCCCATATTTCTTTGGCCGTGGAGTGAAAGATATGTGGAACTTATGATATCATTCATGGAATTGAGAAGCCAAGCCATCAACATGGAATTGTTTATATCCGAAGGAGGAAACAACGGATCAGCGGTTGGAGGTTGAGTAATAGACCCATCAAGGAAGAAGTATTTTCCTTTCCCGCGAATTACCAACTGGACGGACCTCGACCATTGAAGAAAGTTTATGCCCGTCAATTTGTGGTTGGTAATTTGTAAAGGAGAGGAGTCAACAGCGACTGGAATGTGAGGATTATGAGTGGGTTTATCGTCTGAAGAGGCCATGTGTAAGAAATATGAGGGGAAAAAAACCGACGTTTATTGGGGAAAAAAAATGTCGCAACAGTGTCTGGGCAAAGCAGCGATGAAAATTTCAAAAAAACGTCAACGTGCAGCGATAATCGTTGATGAAGAAACGAAATTGACAATTTGCACTGAAGAAGAAACGCACAACGGTATCAGGAAAAAACCGAAATTTATGCGTGAAAGGTGTACGCAGGACCCCAACTCTGGACGACGCACAACGACGTTGGGAAAAAGCAGCGCACAACAACGTTTGAAAAATCCAGGGAAAAACACGAATTTGATGAGTGAAATTGATACCCAGGAGAAATTCTCAACGTTGCTGGGAAAAACATGAAAAAAACGACTTTTTTTTCATAGATTTGTGCGTGAAAAAAATTTATTCGTCTAGGATCTTATGGCTCTGATACCATGAAGGTAAAACAGAAGGAATAAACGAGAGTCTATGCTCTCTTCTTCTTTTTATTAATTTATCAACTCAACTAACTACAAAGAAAAGACCTCAATATATAGAGGTAAAAAGAGTTCTCCTATCTTAGAATACAATAATAGATAGACTTAATCTACAATTTAAATATAAGATAAGTCAATCTATAATCTAAGATCTACAAAACTCTTAGAATCCTTATCAATAATATTCTCCGGTCTCCAGATCACATGTAGGCATGTAGGGGGCATGTTAAATTATAAAATTACTGATTACGCGGTCTCTCGTGGGCTCAAGCTTGTGAGATAAATGTTCCAATAAGAAAGATGCAGTAATTTGCTCATACCCTAGGAAGGAATGTCGGGTTCACAGGAAGAATGGCAGTTTTAGAAGGCAAGACTTTCAGGCGAGAGAAGCCTAACAGTGTACCATCGACACTAAGAGCAGCTCTAGCAGAATCTGTTCATATTAATTCAGGTGTGATCTAATAAGCATCATGAAAATGACAAAATAAATGGTGCAGGAAAAAGTTGAGTTACACTCGTAAGCAAATTCCACAAATGCAAACCGAAGCCGGGAATGAGGATCACCACAAACTCGACAATCAACAACCTGCCAAGTCAATAAAACCACATGGAGAAACAATTATCAAAGATCACAAAGTCGACAATCAACAACCCTGTATCTGCATTATAGATTCTTCTTCTATTACTCTATATTAGTATAATATATTAACTTGGAGGTTTGTCATATTAATTACTTTGGGCTACCAAATATAGATGTCCTAGTCACCCTTTCTTCCTTCTCACGTCCTTGGTTTCATGTTTGTGTTTGAATGGATCAAGACTACGGTTCACGATAGGGAATACAAATTTAACATATATCGATAATATTATGAGTGAATGACTAAAAGAATTTTAGCATCATTTTCAAAGACTGAATTTTTTTTATTGAAATAAGGTAATTGTATGATTTTATGATTTGACTACAACAGAATCCCAAAAAACTTTGAATAAATAATATCATGTCCTATTTAGGTTTAAGGACATAAAAACATATAGGCTTGTATTAACAGGAGTTTATTAGAAAGATTGTTACTTGAAGCATTATGTAAATATGTTAATTTAAAATTAAGTAATTTACTTTAAAATAGCATGTAACATATTATACATAAACTGCATGTATTATATACATTAGTTTCAATTAAGAGATTAGCAAATTCACCTGTGCAAGGAAAGCTCTTCAAGGGAGGGGAAACTAGCCTCATTACTTCCCATAGTGATTACGGTGCACTTAACCCACATACCCATTTTATCATTATATTAATGACAACTTAAATCAAACTGTTTTTGATGAATTGTGATAGAAATCATTCATCACATCCGTCAAATGTGAATAAAATACAATCCAATTTTACTAAGATTACAGCTGTAACTGAGTGAAATAGGGTGAAGACTGTTAGAAATCAAAGATGGTAGGATATAATCAGTTTGATATTATCAAGATTCTTACAAAATTTTAAAATAATTTCGTTGTTATGTGGTTGGAGTAACTTCCTACCATATTTATCCCGAGGATATTTTTTCACCTTTATAAAGGAATGATACTTGTATTCTACACAAGGAGAAAAAAATGAATGTTCAAACCATCCCTCTATTGCATGTAGACATCATGGGTAATGCCACGCTCTCTCTTTACTAGTTTCCTCCCATTCAGAATTCAATCTGGTATCAAACAATAAACTTGAGAGTGTGTTTGGATACAAAAGCTTTTGGGGCAGCAAGATAGCTTTTTGTTTTAAAAAGTTTTGTTAAAAAAATATTAAGAAGTGGTTTCATATGTCCTTTTTTCCAAAACAAAAAACAGAAACTTTAAAAATCCACGAACAAAAAAGAACTTAAGAGGCAAAGCTTAATAGTAAAGTTTTTTTTTTGCGTTGTACTGGCCTCTAATCTAGGTTCTCTAACATGGTAAAAGAACCATATCCATGTCAATTGTTCACATGAATAGCAAAAAGTACCAGCACTCTGGCCGTCAAGCTTTTGAACCTCCAATTTGAATAACAATATCTCATGTCACAGTAGAGATGTCAAACGGAGCGGACGGCACGAGGCACGAGGCACGGCACGACGCGGAGCGGCACGGCACGGCACGTTTTGCTACAGTGCCGTGCCGTGCCAAGCACGGCCCGGAGTATGGGCCGTGCCGGGCCAAGCCATGCCAGCCCGTGGGCTAGCACGGCACGGCACGGCACGACACTGTTCCTTTTTTTTTTTTTTTTTTCTTAACCAGGCGATCGATCGCCACATAAATGGCGATCGATCGCCTATAGGCAGTAAGCAAAATACAGGGGTGGCGATCGATCGCCACAAAAAAGGCGATCGATCGCCTAGAGGCAGTAAGCAAAATGCAGGGGTGGCGATCGATCGCCACAAAAATGGCGATCGATCGCCAATGTCCAACGGTCAAAAATATAGCCGTTCAACGGCTTTTTAAAAAAAAAAAATTATTTTTTTGGTTGTTATATATATGTGTGTGTTGAGGAAACATTTTATCCTCTTAATCTGTAAGCTCTATATACTTGAGACGCTATACTCTCAATTTGTTCACAAGAAGAAAGAAATTCGCCTTACGTTTGCCAAGACAAGCACAAGCAACAAAGCCAACACTCCTCCTAACAAATATTTGGTAACTTTTATATTTGTTGCATTAGATAATTCATAATTGTAGTCTATATACATAATGGCCGATTCATCTTATAATGTGAATTCTGATGATGAAATCGATCAATTCCAAGAAAATGAATAAAGCACACCAAATATTCAATCATCAAGTAGAAGAACTTCAAAAAAAAGAACTAGCAATGTCTGGCAACTATTCGATGTAGAAATTGTTGAGGGAAAGGGATCAAGGGCAGTTTGTAAAAAATGTAAAAAAGATTATGCATATGCTTCTTCTGGTGGTACAGGTCATTTACTAAGACACATGGCTAAACATGAAAAAGAACCAACTGATGGTAACCAAACTATTCTTTCACAATTCGGTACTGGTAGTAGTAGTGCAAGTTTAGGTATTTTCACTTATAATGTTGAAAGAGATAGGAGAGAACTAGCTAAATACATCGTATGGGCGGAGAAACCTTTTTCAATGGGGGCGGACGCCAAATTCACTAATTATATTCATTTAGGTTTGCAACCTCAACATAAACGATTTTCAAGGAATACTATTAAATCGGATGCATTCACAATTTTTAATGAATATAAAGCAAATTTAATTACGTATTTAGGTAATCTTTCATCGAAAGTAGGACTAACAAGTGATATTTGGATAACTTATCTTGGCAATGCATCATATCTCTGTGTTACAGGACATTGGATTGACGATAACTGGGTGTTACATAAAAAAAATTTAGGTTTCACAAAAATTGATTGGCCTCATACGGGTGGAGTTATTTCCAATGCCATTATGCAAGTTACTAATGAATATAATATTAGTAATAAAATCTTCTCTATTTCATTTGATAATGCAACTAATAATACTGCTGCAATTACTATATTAAAAACTTATTTGAAACCAATTTTAAATGGTGATCTTTTTCATATTCGTTGTGCATGTCATATTTTAAATTTGTGTGTGCAAGATGGATTGAAACCACTTGAGCTTCATTTAGAAAAAATAAAGACTACTCTTAAATTTCTTAATGGTTCAGTTGCTAGAAAACAAGACTTCAAAAGTTTATGTATTTCTCATGGTATGAATTATAAAGATTTTCCTTATGATGTTCCAAATAGGTGGAATTCTACATATTTAATGTTGCAAGCATGTTTACCTTATAGAAATGTGATCACTTTATTTTTTAATGAAAGGATGGCCGAACATTTTCATATTGAAGAAACTGATTGGGAAATTGCTTCTAATATTTGTAATTTTTTAGAACCGTTTTACGATGCTACCAATTTATTTTCGGGCTGTTATTATCCAACTTCTTCAATATTTTTGAATAAAATTTATGAAATTAGTGAATGTTTTGCATTACATAGATCTGATCCGTTTTTTACAGGTATTGTCGAACCAATGGAGTATAAATTTAAAAAATACTGGAAAACTATTCCTATGTTGAATTGCTTGGCATCAATTCTGGATCCTAGATTAAAATTATATAGTGTAGAAATTATAATAGAATCTTATTACACCAACATGGCTTATGAGAATATTAATATTAATCAAGAGAAAGAGCGCATTAATAAATGTTTGTTTGCTTTGTTTTCTTTATATGATTCGTTACATAATTCTAGAGCAACTCCAGTAAGAGAAAGTGGTAGTAGTGGTGGTAGTAGTGGTAAGGGTTCTGTGTGGACAATGTTAAGAAGAAGACAAGACACTACTTCCGCTTCTTCTAGTTCTAATACATCTTCATTTACTGAGCTTCAGTTATATCTAAACCAAGTCATAAATTTCAGTGAACAAGAATTAGAAACATTTGATGTTTTGGCATGGTGGAAAGACAATGCTAGACTTTGGCCAGTACTTTCCATAATGGCACGTGATCTACTAACTCCTCCGATATCCACAGTTCCATCGGAGTCTTGTTTTAGTGCAGGTGGAAGAGTCATTGATGAAAAAAGAAGTAGAATGAAACCAAACACTGTGGAGATGTGTATTCTTTTAAAGGATTGGTTGGATGCTGATAGCCGCTTACAAGGTTTGGGAGGACATGATGTTTCTTCGGATGAAAATGAAGAAAATTAGCATATTTTTTAAACTCTTTTGTAATTTATTATTTTCTTTTGTTCAATGTAATTTGTAGTTTTTCAATTCGTAGTCAATAAATTTTGATTTTATAAGTATATTGTGCCAATCTATATTTAAATATAATATTATTATATATAAATAAATAAAATTAAACAAATAAAAAATAAAAAAAGATGAAAAAAAAAAAAATAAATTGATTTGGGCCGTGCCAGCACGGCACGGCCCATAAGCCACGGGCCTATGGGCCGTGCCGGGCCACCCAAATAAGGAGACGGGCCGTGCCGGGCACGGCCCGTCTCCTTAAAGGGCCGTGCCAGCCCGGCACGGAACAGTGCCGGGCGGCACGGATTTACGCCCGGCACGGCCCATTTGACATCTATATGTCACAGCATTGTCCCAATACACAGCCATTTTCACATTTACAAAATATCACTCACATCCAATAAATAGACCAGTCTACTAGTGCAGCCAAAAGTAATAATATTCGTTAGAAACAAAAAATGAGGGTTTTGATTCTTATTAATTTAGACACATGTTATACACAATCGTTATTCTTTCTTTGTAATACACCATATAAAGATATATAAATATAGTCAAAAGACCATGCAACATTGCATAAGTTTTGATTCCATAATGTATCTACCTGATCTTGTTTCGTTAGAAACTCGAGCTTAGTAGTGTTCCACTTGAGTCAGCTTCAAAGATTTGTGAGCCAACTCAAGTCATCTTGAACTCCTAATAGAGAGATACTAACAATTTTTTTATACGAAGTGGGTGCTATTTCCCAGAAATGTGCCCCTTTTGATGGCATCCATAACCAACTGAAGGCGTTGTAGGTCAGGACGATCAGATACAAAAGTAACAACACGTCTGAAGGATACTTTATTAAGATAAACAAAAATTCTTAGAAACACATTAAAATGCATATTTATCTCAACACCAACTGTTGCAAAAATAATGGTAGCACACAAGACAAAGAAAGTAATTAAACGGGTATCTAGCGTGTTAGAAACTTCAGATTGGAGGAACCACTAGATTCCTCGCCAACAAAAAATCTATATTCCTCATTAATGAGCCCGGCCAAATCACTACTCTCCAGTATCAACCCACTACTTACTTTAAAACAAAAAAACTTATTTCATGACACTTAGGGAGTACCACAACCATGCTTTTCAAATCACAAGAATGCCGAAAAAAAAGACATCAAATATTTCTATCTACGAGTAATGCAATCCAAAAAAGGTAAAGGTGTGTATAAGAATGAATTATCTCACAGACGAGTTACTTACTTGTCCATAACCACTGAATAAGGCAGCAAGCCGCTCCTCAGTTATCTTATATAAAGAAACCAAAAAATGGTGTCAATGTTAATTTCCAAGGTCATGGAATGGATAAATGAAGTTTGTTTATCTTTACTCACATTATGATCAATGTCCGATACATAGACCGTGCGCCTGATGCTATCTTCTCTTTGAGCTCTAAATGCTCTGCCACTCATCCTCCTCTTACTGTTGTTGTAGTTGTTTCTTCTCTGAAAAAACAAAGTATATAACTAACAAGTAAAGCTAAAAGCATGAGAATACCCACCAAACAGAAGGAATGACATTTGGCAGATAAAAAAGTAAGTGACGTGTAATGACGACTAGTTGACAGAAAGCGAGATTGAGATCCATATTCTACAGTGACGTGTCCAATCAGATCGTAGTGCAGATACAACTAGCAAACTACAGTAATTTAAAGTCAAATTATTCAAACATCAAAGTCGGTAACCATGTGATCGTCTCTAATCGAATTAGATTGTTCATTTTGAGATTACATAATAAAGATACACGTGTTTTGACACATGTTCTTCATTTGAAAATATTCAGATCCGTCATCAATGTGCATGAAGACAAGGCGGATGTTCCATAATTATTCGGTTCCATTATCAAAGTGCATGACGACAAGGTGGTCGGTAGATAAATATTCGGCCTGTCATCAATGCGCACGACAAAAATGTGGTTGTTTTGACTATTCGTTACCGGAAGGAAAAAACAGCTAAGGCAACTACATAAAAATAGTCAAGATGCACATCCCTAAGTAATTAGCATCGAACTTCTGCACCAAATATGCTGAACTTAAATGCTATGACGACAAACAGAAGTTTATAATCCATCTAACAAAGGGAATGTCAAAAGATCATATTTGTAAACCATCAGGTCCATTTTATGCTAACATAATGTTTAAAAAAAAAGAAAACCATTCTTTTACAACCGAACTGTTGAAAATCCAATTAACGGGAAAAGGCATGCGCAAATTTTGGGATTTAGTTCAATATATTTAAGTGATAATCAAAACGAATCAAGCAATCACTCAAACCATTCCAACAGCTAAAAAGGTAGAGCATGAAAAAACTTTTTTGACATTTATGCATGGAAAGAGGTGATCCATTCTCAAATTTTGTTTGGCAATATTTTGTTCACCCATCAACTAAAATTTTCGGTTTAAATCATCTATAATTATAGAATCATCTGGAGTAGCTAATAGATTGATAAATAAATCGGATCATCAAATTCCACATACAAGAGCGAATAAACACAAAACTAGACAGAAACATCAATGTCAAAAACAATCATCCAGCAATTTAAAGATTAAATGAGGAAAAAAAAAAATCGGCTTAAATCATCTATAATCATCTGGAGTAACTAATAGATTGATAAATAAATCGGATCATCAAAATTCCACATACAAGAGCGAATAAACACAAAACTAGACTGAAACATCAATGTCAAAAACAATCATCCAGCAATTTAAAGATTAAATGAGGAAAAGAATCCCAACTGAGGTCTTATCACTCTCATCTCATTTTCATAGAAGTCAGCAAGCAATTGTCCACAGATTTAGTATCAACTCTACAAACAATAAAACCTGAAAAGACTCTGATAAAAATTGCATTAACAACCAAAAAACAATATAAATCATCAATAAGACGTCAACTCAAAGTAATCAATCAAATCAACAAAAACCACCATAAAAATCAGTTCAACACAGAATCGATTTTGTACCCTTCTATTGTTTGAGAAACCACGATATCCCAAATTTATATCAGATGGCACAAAAGTGATTGCCCCCATGGAGTCATGATAACAGTAAGAAGGAAAGAACTCCTCAGCCAAGGGATTCAACTTCAGTTCCTTCAACATATCAACTATTTCTTTAATTTCTAATTCTGATTTTGGATCAGCATTGGCTTTCATACCACAGTTCTCAACGTTATCGGTTTCCCCAGACTCCTTAACGTTTGGGTCAGCATTATCTTCAACATTTTTTGCATTGTTAGCCATGGTGTTTTTCAGTGATGAAGGCTCAACAACAGCAGAAAGGGAATCCATTTCTACAACCGGGGAACCGAAATGACCAAACAAACAAGTAAAGCCCAAAATTTTGAAAAAAGAATCAATTAATAAAAAGCACTAATCTTTTTAATGCTAATATTATCCCTCAAAACTCAATCTATATACCGCTAACCGAATTAAATGCACAAAACAGGAAAGGACTCTCTCTTTCATATTTGCATAATCTCTATAGACAATCTTTGGTGGGTTCGCGCAATTCAAGACTATGTACATAATCCCATTTGGTGTAAAACGACAGAAACGTAAGAAAAGGTGATGAAGAAGATTAGAAATGAAATGCAAGAATTTTCAATGTTTTTCAAACTGAATTTGAACACAAGTGTCAGTGATTTTGAGTGTTGGTGTGTGGGAGGAGCCAACAGGTGGCTTGGCAATGGCTTTTCTCCTCCTGCTATTACTTTGTTTTGCTTGTTTTTTACAAAAAATATGAGGGGTGGGCTTATTTAGGAGGAAAAAAATTGGTATTTAGGAGAGAATAAATTAACTATTACAGAGATTATATATTTAATAACATATATTACTATATCTTGGTTCCGGATTCACTATATACAGTATATTATATTTTAATATAAAATATAATTTTTAAGTATATTAAATTTCTATTAGAATAATTTTTTTCCTGTAAAATGTTATGTTTGAGTTTTTATTATATTATATTTTAAAAAAAAATTGAAGGGAATATAGATAATGGTCCAGATTTATCAATGTTCACTTTTTTATGTGAGACTAAATGCAGTGATAAATTTGAGACATTAATCCACCATATGGGGTAGCTAAGAAGTAATTCTTCTTTTGGAATTATTTTTGGCTACCTCATGCGTTACTGCATCAAATGTTAGATCAATAACTCAGATTTATCAATATCCTTTTTTTTTTATGTGAGATCATTGCATTGATAAATTTGAGTTATTGATCCACCACATGGTATAATCCATCACGGGATAGCTAAGAAGTAACCCTTCTTTTGTTACCAAAAGATTGCGTCAATGGTTGTTGTACCCCAACAAATACTTGTTAATTGGAATGTGTTTTCTGATGGTATAATAATATGTGGGGATTTAATATAGATTTAACATGGGATTAAGATATTTTATGATAAACTACTTTGATGATCTTGCAACTTGTTTACAATGTTTCATTATAACTTAAGCTACTTTTGGTACGTTACACATTTATATATATTAAACTTAATATAAAATAGTTTTTTTTTCATGTATTAAAGTGCTATGATATTAGAGTAATTTTTTTGCTTCTTAAGTTTAATTTTTTTTTAATAAAAAAAATATTAGTTGAATATTGTGGAGGGAAATATATATATATATATATATATACAAAACCGATGAATAAAACAAGCATTGGTTGGTGCATTCAATGCATTTTTGCTTGCTTCCGTTTTGAATGCAGCAAAACTATTAATTGTGACTAATTTTTTAAAACTATCTCTAAAAAATTATTTAGTGCTTAAACTAGTTTTGGATTTTTTTTTTTTGGAAAATAGAATAATAATTACTTAGTTTTATGAAGATTGAAAAAGGTGAATTTATGCTTAAAAAAGGTGGATTTAGTATTCTTACAATAATTCTTTTAAAAATATAAAATATATATTATAGTTATCATAAACAAAACTTTACAATATAATCAATGAGTTATGGGCCCTTCAGAAATATTAAATGGGGCCAATGCATATGCCAGGGTGTGTATTGTAAAGGAATGCACTAAGGATTTTGTAAAACTAGATGCATTTTATTAATTCAACTCAATATATATATATATATATATATATATGATTCGAGAGGTTTACAATAACTACGTAGCTGAAAAATAACATTTACATCAATTATAAAAACTGTTAATTATGAATGAATAAAAATGGTTCATGTGAACAAGCTCAGCACAAAATCTGAAATGATTTAGTGTTGTCGTTGGGTATTTGCTGACTTTTGCATATATTTCAGCATAGTCCTTAAGACGTCCATGCAAGAATGGGCTCCCATCAGTGAGTCCAATCTTGTTTTTGAGATAATAAGTACGTTGTTTTGAGAGGGGTTTGATAAATAAATTTGCAAGTTGATCATTTGTATGAAAACATGCTTGACACGAAACAAATTATTTTCAACCAACTCTCGCACAAAGTGAATGTCGATTTGAATATGTTTCATCTTGGATTGTTGGACAGGGTTAAAGCTTAGGCGTGAGCTCCCAAATTGTCACAAAGTAGAAGTGGTTGCCGTTGTAATGAAAACTTCATTTCATGAAACAAAGAAAGCATCCACATGGACTCAACTATAGTTGTTACTAGAGCTCTATACTCAATTTAGGTCGAAGATCTTACAATGGCACATTGTTTTTTTTAGCTCCACGAAATTGGTGTTTTTCCAAGTAGAATAATATAAGTTGATGTAGATTTGTTATCAGCCATTTACCTGCCGAGTTAGCATCCAAGAAGCAAGTAAGGGATGGATTCATTTATTGGTTATACTGATACCATGAAAAATGGTATTCTTCAAGTACCGCAGCAACCTTTTTGTTGTTATCCAGTGAATCATTGTGGGGTAGTGCATGAACTGAGAAAGTTTATTTACTGCAAAACTTATATCAGGTCGAGTTAGTGACAAGTATTGCAATGCATCGATAACTCTTCAATACTCTGTAACATCAACTGTTGAGGAACCATCAATCAGCTTGAGCGGGGCTAAAATGGACAGAGGTGTTGTGACATGGTCTCTTTGTAATCTAGATCGCGTCTCTGATTAAACCTTTTGCAATAAATCTTGCTTTAAACCGATCAATTGATCATGTCTCTTTATCCTAGACCCATGTTAGTTCCGGATTTCAAAGATGACAAAACAAATCAGAACGGATCGATGAATATCAGACTGACCAGATCGATTGCTCAAAGCAGAAAAGCTGAAATGGTATATCACAAATCAGAACGGATCGATGAACATCAGCCTGACCAGATCGAAGCTTCAGATCGATCTCAACTATTATCATATCAGAGCAGACAAGGCTGAATAAGATTTGCTCTTCAGTCCGAATCATTAACTGCTATTTATTGAAGCATTTAATGTTGCAATTAATGCTGAAAAAGACCAAGGACTGAAGATTACCATAAAAGGTAAGAAGACAAAGAAGAGCTTACCTGACAGTCGCCGAAAGCATGAACCAGAATGGCAAGTGCCCAAAAGAATAAGACTGTAGCTTACTCAGAGTTTGAGCAGAGTCAAGAGTTGCACATAAAGGGAAATAATGTCGTTGGTACATGCAACTATATAAGGATGCAACAGAAGATCTCAAGAAAGAGTCTGAAAAATCGAATAACGCAAAAGAAAGCTAAACAGCACAAGCTTACAAGCTCAGACTTTCTCGAGCTGAAAATCTTCATAAGTACAAGCATATTGTAATATTTGATCATCTTAGGATCATTGTGTGCATAGACTAAAGTCTATCTTTTGTATTCTGTACTAAGATAGAGAAGTGAGAATCAATTGTAACTGTCAGACAGAGTGTGTCTGAACAGATCGAGAGACTAGAAGTTTCAGTCTGGTAGTGAGGTAAATCCAGCTGAATCGGGTTTGTACAACAGGATTGTATAAATCAAAGTCTTCTAGTGAAATCCTTCCTTAAATGGAAGAAGGGGAGACGTAGAAGGATTACACCACCTTCGAACTTCCAGAAACATATTATGTCTTTTATCTTTCTGCACTCGTTATACTATTCAAGCCATCGAGCCGTTCTTACTAATCTAAGAACAGACTGTTCCGCACTAAAATATTCAGTGGTCTGTTCTGCAGAAAAATTGATTAAGAAACAGATTTCTTTCACTAACCCGAGAGAAATCACAAGGGATTATTTTTAATAGGAGTGTTCATTCACCCCCCTCCCTCTAAACACTCCAGACCGATCCTAACAACCCACTTACAACTAATAAGATTATAATGTTGTGGTATTCCATATTAATGTGATGCTTAATTAACATATTAAGTTATTAATCAAATACATGTATGTTAGAGTTTAAAATAGTAAATAATGATGATATGTAAGATGGAATGGGATTCGTAAAACCAAAATAATGATGTGAAGGGAAGATGTGAAGGGAAGTTGCAATTATTGAAAGATATGGGTAAAATTTATGAAGTGATGGAACTTGAGGGACTAAATTGCAAATTGGATTATTTAAAATCCATAAATCTGAATCCCAGCTTACACATCGCTTTATCACCCTTCCCTTCCACATCTTGAGTTTATCTTCTTCTTGCCAAAGAATTTCTCTACAATTCTTGTTGAAAGCTTAAAGAAATTTGTGGGCAAGTAAAATTTATACTTTGGTGCTTGTTTATTGATGAACATAGATAAAGTTTGTGTAGTATTTTTTCTTGATATGTTATTCTTTTAATGATGAGAATTGGAAAGAATTATGAGGGAAAAAGTTATGATTTGGAAGTAAGAAGGGATAGTAGGATGGTTAGATGTATTTTGATTGAGTTGCATGATGTGTTGACACTATTTTTGTTGGTAGAGGTGGAAAGATGTTCAAACATGGTGAAATTCGAGTTACAGAGTCCACCGATCGATCGGTAAAAGTAGATCAAAATTTCGGCAGCAGGCGATTGATCGACCGAGACTAGTGATTGATCGCTGGAGGCGAGCGATCAATCGATCGCCGTAAAATGGGAATTTTTCAAATTCTTGTTATTTTCAATTTATTTCATGGATATACGTGTGATGCCGTACATTTTCAATGTAAACTTATGTTGGAACCGAAGAGGGGGGGGTGAATGAGGTTCATTGGCTACTTTAGCGTTTTAAAATGATTTTCCAAATAATTGAGTTTGCGCTGCGGAAGACTTGATGTCAATCGAACAATAAACAAAATAATAAAATAATGTAAATGCGTAATATAAATAAAGCAATAAAGAACACGAGAATTTGTTATAGAAGTTCGGCGATGAATCGCCTACGTCTCCTCTTCCCGGTTAGAAAAAAGTTTAACCGAGGTTCCACTAGAACAACTTTGATCTTGGCCTTAAGGGCTCCATGTTAGTCACAACACACTCTTCCTGAGTAAACAACTCTTCACGAGTAACACACTCTTCACGAGTCTTCTTGGCCTTAAGGGCTCCAAGGATAGCCACACAAAAACTCTTCCCGAGTTACACACTCTCTTCACGAGTCTTCTTGGCCTTAAGGGCTCCAAGGATAGCCACACACTTGCACCAACTTCACTTGTTGATGACTTATACAATTTTCAACTTGCGTCGGTGTTGGAGGACCTTACAATAAACAAATAACACCTTCATGGTGTATCAACACGAAGAATCAAAAACTCTCACACAAGAAATGAATTACAAACTCCAATACAACACAAATGTATGAAGTTTGCAATGCTAGATTGATTTAAATTGAGCAAAGCTTTCTTGTAGTTTATAGTTTTGTTTCTTGTCTTCAAAATGCTCCAAAACATCCATATTTATAGTGTAGAAGGCTCTCAAGGCTCCTACTAGCCGTTGCTACACTTAAGGCTTGAATCACTCCCAGATCGCCTCAGCCATCGCCTCGGGCGATCTCCATCGCCGCGCACCAACGGTCAAAATCTCCACTGATCGCCTCAGGCGATGTCCCGATTGCCTCAGACGATCGATATCAAAAATCAATGCCGTAGCTTTGGTTGCTCACAAATCTTCATCGCCTCAAACGATCTCTCCATCGCCTCAAACGTTCCAGGCATCTCCTCAGGCGATCTAGCCATCACCTCAAGCGATCTCGCCATGCGCGTGGTCCTTGGGTCGCTTCAGTCGCAGTGCGGGCAAAGTTCCACTTGGTTGCCATCGCCTGGGGCGATGATCACCATAGCCTGGGGCGATCCTGCCCAGTCCTTGCACAATTGATTTTCTTCAACCAATCCACTTTTGTACAATGTAAACATGTACACTAAGTAGACACATTAGTATAACAAACACAAGTTTTGTTGATCATCAAAACTCATAAATAATTCGGAGATAAATTAAGCATTAAACTCAACAATGCGTTTAAGGCTCAACAATCTCCCCCTTTTTGATGATCACAAAACTTGATAAACTTGAAGATGTAATATGTATGAAATATGAGTAAATAAGACCCCCCTTAACAAATGCATCTCCTCCTTTTTTATGATCACAAACTTGATAAACTTGAAGATGTAATATGCATGAAATATGAGTAAATAAGACTCCCCCTTAACAAATGCATAGCACATACAAGTTTAACCAAGTAAAGCATAAAAAGTTCTCCCCCTCAAACCATGCATAACTATCCCCCTCAAACCATGCATCAATAAAGCTACACGTTTATCACAAAATTCTCCCCCTTTTTGTGATAATCAAAAAGCACAAAGATTCAAATACACATAACATAAATTATATGTTGACACATATCAATATTTTAACAATTAGTACATGTTCCTCATCAATCATGTAATAGCCAGAACAAGCATGAGATTAAGTCATTGAGAGGAAGACAACCATGCGTTTAAGGCAATCAACAATGAATTCTAAATATTCAAAGTGTGCATATGTTCCACTAACAATTCATGCACTCATGCCTAATAAACATTAAATTTCTCAATGTATCATTATAAACACTTGATAAGTTGATGAGAGAAAAAGTCATTGAGTCCATAGAAACAAAAATTATATGAAAATCTTAAGCCATATTTCTATGAACCAAGATTGAGCATCTAAACAATTGAAGCATGCTTAATCACATTTAATTATATTGCACATTTCATATTCAAAGGACTCATGTCATATCAAGATATTTATCATAAAGAGATAAGCATACATCATGCATTAAAACAATTTAAATATCCATATGCTAAGGGGAAATGCAATTTACTATCAATAAATATTGAGCTTCATAATTTATTGGTCACAATTAATTTGTGTCTATGAAATTTTTCATTGCTCTTTTAAATGCACAAAATAAATTTACCTTTGATGACAAGAGTACGTTCTTCTCATTGGTCATATACCTCGCGCTTCCTCTATTGTGGTGCACAATATGATGTCCTCCCTTGAGGTGCTAGTGCATTCATCCTCCATTTCTTTGTTGTTCCTACTAAACAAGTTAACAATTGGAGAATCTTTGGTACCCATTTGATTTTTGGGTCCTTGCGGGTTAGCTTTCATCAAGGCCTTTGGAATCCATTTCCACATCTTGTTTGGTTGGTATTGATTCTTAACAAATCCACATTTGTTCTTTGTATGACCAACCTTGCAACAATAAGTGCAAGTAGGGGAATTATGCTTAGCTTTAGCCAACAAATTTGAAAAGGTTTTGGATTTGCTTGAAAAGCCTAGTCCTGCTTTATCGACGCTATATCATTGTAAGCCAAGCAATTCTTCCAATTTTAAACTACTTTCACTAAACTTGCAAAAAGATTTCTTCAAAGAATTTAATTCATTTTTCATGAATTATTTTCTTCATCTCTCTTGGCTAACTCAAACTTGAGCAATTTGTTACTCATCTTGTTTTTGCCAAGAACATCAATAAGCTCATTATATGTTTCTAATAACTCATCAAAAGATGGTACCTCATCTTCACTTTCCTCTTCTAAGTCATTTTCATCATCTTTGGCCATGAGGCAAAGGTTTGTTGCTTCTTCTTCATCGGAGTCACTATCACTCCATGTGGCTATCAGAGCTTTCTTCTTCCCTTTATCCTCATTCTTCTTCCTACGACATTCATTAGCATAATGACCTTTATATTGACAATTATAACATTTTACCTCTTGTTTGGAATCATGTTTGGTGGCATCGGAGGTCTTTGGCTTGTTGTATTTGTTGTATAATTTCTTGAACTTTCTTGTGAACAAGATCATCTCTTCATCATCTTCATCATCGGATTGTTCTTTCCTCCCGACCAAGGTGATCCCCCTTTCTTATGGATCTATCTTCCTTCTTTAATCCCTTCCGGGTTGACACTTCATGCTCATGAGTCATTAAGGTTCCATGAAGTTCATCAAGATCATATGATGCACTATCTCCTTTGTTCGATTCAATGATAGTCGTCATCTTAGCATCTCATTCTTGTGGTAAGGCTCTAGGGCTCTTCTCCATATTTGCTTTGGAGGATACTTTTCTCCAAGTTGGGCTAGCTCATTGATGATTTGGGTGAGCCTTCTAAACATTGAATCAACATTCTCTCCGGACTCCATCTCAAATGTTTCATACTTGAGTTGTAGGAGATCTATCTTTGTCTCCTTCACTTGGTTTGTGCATTCATGACAAATTTGCAATTTGTCCCAAATTTCTTTTGCGGTTGAGCACATCGAGATCCGGTTGTACTCCTTCACATCTAAAGCACAATGCAAAATATTAATAGCTTTAGCATTTTGAGAAATTAAAATCATATCCGCCCTTGTAAAATCGTCCATTTCTTTGGGAACATTCATCCCCCCAACTTCCTTCAAAGAAATATGTGGACCTATCACAATAATTTTCCATAGGTCATAATCTACGGATTGAATATATAGAGAAATTATATTCTTCCAATATCCGTAGTTATCTCCCGTGAAGAGCGGAGGTCGAGTGGTTGATTGACCTTGAGCAAACTCATTTGCTAGATTAGCCATAGAAAATTTTGATTTAAAACAAAAATCAAATGGCTCTGATACCACTTGTTGGAACCGAAGAGGGGGTGAATGAGGTTCCTTGGCTACTTTAGCGTTTTAAAATGATTTTGCAAATAATTGAGTTTGCGCTGCGGAAGACTTGATGTCAATCGAACAATAAACAAAATAATAAAATAATGTAAATGCGTAATATAAATAAAGCAATAAAGAACACGAGACTTTGTTATAGAAGTTCGGCGATGAATCGTCTACGTCTCCTCTTCCCGGTTGGAAAACGTTTAACCGAGGTTCCACTAGAACAACTTTGATCTTGGCCTTAAGGGCTCCAAGTTAGCCACAACACTCTTCCCGAGTAAACAACTATTCACGAGTAACACACTCTTCACGAGTCTTCTTGGCATTAAGGGCTCCAAGGATAGCCACACAAAACTCTTCCCGAGTTACCCACACTCTTCACGAGTCTTCTTGGCCTTAAGGGCTCCAAGGATAGCCACACACTTGCACCAACTTCACTTGTTGATGTTTCCAACTTGCGTCGGTGTTGGAGGACCTTACAATAAACAAATAACACCTTCACGGTTACCAACACGAAGAATCAAAAACTCTCACACAAGAAATGAATTACAAACTCCAATACAACACAAATGTATGAAGTTTGCAATGCTAGATTGATTTAAATTGAGCAAAGCTTTCTTGTAGTTTATAGTTTTGTTTCTTGTCTTCAAATGCTCCAAAACATCCATATTTATATTGTAGAAGGCCCCCAAGGCTCCTACTAGTCATTGCTACACTTAAGGCTTGAATCACTCCTAGATCGCCTCAGCCATCGCCTCGGGCGATCTCCATTGCTGCGCACCAACGGTCAAAATCTCCACTGATCGCCTCACGCAATGTCCCAATCGCCTCAGGCGATCGATACCAAAAATCAATGCCGTAGCTTCGGTTGCTCACAAATCTTCATCGCCTCAAACGATCTCTCCATCGCCTCAAACATTCCAGACATCGCCTCAGGCGATCTAGCCATCACCTCAGGCGATCTCGCCATGAGCGCGGTTCTCGGCGTCGCTTCAGTCGATGTGCGGGGCGAAGTTCCACTTGGCTGCCATCGCCTGGGGGATGATCACCATAGCCTGGGGTGATCCTGCCCAGTCCTTGCACAATTGATTTTCTTCAACCAATCCACTTTTGTATAATGTTAACCTGTACACTAATTATACACATTAGTATAACAAACACAAGTTTTGTTGATCATCAAAACTCATAAATAATTCGGAGATAAATTTAAGCATTAAACTCAACAATTCGTTTAAGGCTCAACAACTTAATTATGATTATTGATAGTAAAATATTGAGATAGCATGATGCTAATAGCTTATATGTGTGTAGAGTCGTCGCATAACATGGGACATCGAGCAGGGTGAAAGTATATTTGCTGGTGATATATGTTTTTTGGATATCGTCAGGTATGTGGGACGTACGAACATAATTTTACATCATACATGTATTATGATTATGTATGTGAAATTAATACCAACGCAGTGAGGCGGGGTTGTATGTTTATATTGGGCATGTAGTAATATAGTATCGGAGACTCGTATATGGAGCGGGAATGCAATATAATATTGGCTACTAATATGATGGGATCATATTGAGCGTAATAGCAATATTGTATGTGCTTCTCATATATGGAGTGGTCATATTATACGCAACCAATATAAAGTGGATGAGAGAATGATATTCATTGGATTTGAATGTGAATGAGATGTGATTGAAATGGATGGTGACATGTCATGACATATGCATTATATGATTGTTTGATCATGGAATAATGTACAGGAACGACTCAAGGGAACATGAGATATGTATGAAATACAGGGAGTATTTATAACTAATGTATTTGTACAATTGTTTAATATATCTTTTGTAGAAAATTAAAAAACGAAGTGATGATTTTGAGAATCGTTTTGTTGTATTTCATTATGTCATGTAATGAAATAGTACACTTGTTGTTGTAATTAATGGACAAAACTCTATAATTAGTAGTAAATTGTTATTTTGTTACCTTAATATGGTTTAAGGCAGTGAAGGCCTTACAAATGTTTTGTGGTGGAACCAGTGTCCATGTTTTGTGTTTCAAGAGGGCAATCACTTCATATGACATGATATTACGCCAAGTGAATCAGACAGTGCCCCCGTGACACTCGTAGGCCTTATAGAAACGAGGATTCAGTGCTTAGTGACCAAGAGAGATTTTTTGGCTTGTAAATTTGATTCATGGATCTTGTGTTCATTTTTTGTGTATGCACATCCGAATTTGATGAGATTATATTTTCCTGCATTTCTAAATTTGAGAAGGGTAGCGGAATCAAAAGAGAACGAGAACATACACTTGTCTGAGGTGAGTTTGGTGTAGGAGAATACTCATTCGCATGCACTAATGATGATTCAGTACCCACAGCTCCTGAGCTTTGACATTGATCATAGGAATTTTTGGTAAGAGATGACAATATACAAAGGCTGAGGGTCACCGAAGTCTGAGAATGTTTATCTAGAATTTTAGGATTTGGAGTGTTGAAATGAAAAGTTCCTTCATCAAAGAACATGTGCCGATGGTGATAAAGTTTCTTGACTTGAGCTCAAGGCATATAAATGCATTTTGGGAGAATGAATACGCCACAAAAGTGTATGGTTGGGCTTTGGGCTGAAGTTTATGATCATTGTATGGCCTAGTTAAAGGATAACATAGGCAACTAAATTGCTAATGTTTCATGTAATTTGGTTTGTTCTTAAACAATTATTTAGATAGAGAATGATTTTGCAACGTAAGAGTGAGCATTCTATTTATGAGATACACATCGGTTTGCAAGACATGTGGCCAATATGAGAGAGACATATAAGCATATATGAGAAAAGTGAAACCAGTTTCAACAAGATAGTGATTTCGTCTTTCATACATGCCATTTTGTTATAGAGTGGGACAACAATGTAAATATTGATGCCATAAAAAGATAAGTAAGGTTTTAGCCCAATGTATTCACCTCCATTATTTGAGTAAAATGCTCTTCATTTTATTGTTAAATCTTTTCTCTAAGACATTCCAAAATTTAGGAAAAGAACTTTGAACACTTGATTCGTGAGACATAGGACAAAGCCAAATGTATTTGGCATAATGGTTAACAAAATGATGTAATATTTAAAGCCATAAGTACCAATTTCATGAGATGAACCCCAAACATTAGTATAAATTAATCATGGGTGCGATGCTAGTGAGACCATGGGAATTATTAGGTTGATGACGAGCTTTATTTTGAGCACACGAAGTACAAAACGATGAATGCCCATTTTCATTCGTGTTGAATAGAAAGACATTAATTAAATGGTGGACAATTTTTTATGATGGGGACGAAGTCTTTTATGCCATCCATCGGTGGTAGTATGTTCATGAACATATGCAACAACATTTTTGGAGGTCATAGCTAGTTTCTTTGAAAATTAGAGCGTGCATCTTCACAGTCACCTTTGAGTAGCATCCCCATGATCCGATCCTTCACCAAAAGATGGATGAAACTCAAGATAACCATTGTTGTGTTTTATGAAATGGCGAACATAAATGGGCTTTTGTTAAAAAAAATTTGTGGAAACATAAAATGTATCATGTAAATGAAAAATATGATTAGGCAAAGAAAGAGTTAATGAACCAACATGAATCACAACCATCAATAATTACCACTTCATCAGTACCATTACATTCTGAGTGAATGATTAGATTTGAGAGATCAATTGTCATATTGTGAGATGTTGCATAGTCAACTAGCCTTTTTTTTTCCTTGAGAGATAGTTGACTATTTCAATTTCTTTGTAACTTAGTAGGCAGCTTCCTGGTGGCTTAGAGTTGAAGATTCAGAAGAATATCTAGTCAAGTTTTGTCATCAACAAAAAAGGGGGAGATGTTGGAATAATTATGTTTGGTGATTACAAAATAGCTCAACCCGGAATACTTCTATGCGCCTAAAAGTTCAAGGCTGATAACAGCTTAGGTCCGGAACATCTCAATCGAAGACCAACAGAGTTCAAGATAGATCAGTTTAGACCAGCTTGGTTATCGGCCATCTTACTTCAAATAAAGCAGAGTTCAATAACAGACTAGCAGAAATATAAGTCTAGCAGACTCAACAGACCAGACCTGTTTTCTAGTAGTTGGTACACTACCAACTGTACTATTCCACAGAGCCAAAAGAATGTCAGAATTAAATAGCCAGTATTGACGGATTTGACAATAAAACAAAAGGGAATATCAGGAGCATGTACGACAGCAACTAAACTATACCCGTGTACCCGAGAGACAAAAATGACAAAGTTTACATTGCAGAGCTCAAGTATGAATAGCTCGGAGTTTGGATGTTTGAAGGACCTTACACACGACTATCATTCAACTTTAAACACAACTTGTAAAGCTTTCATTCGCTTACATTGTCATCTGACAAATTTATTGCAAGAGCTAAAGTCGTAAGAACATCACAATTTACTTGCATATCTAAAGAGTGAAATGCTCAAGAGTATTACACAAGAATCACTCAGAGATTTTCAAAGAGTTGAGTGATTTCATATTGTATTAAACATATTAGTTCTGTTGTTGAAGTATGTTAGGAGTTTAGGCTATGAATGTGACTTTGGCCTAAGTGGGTTGTATAATGTTGTATAAACCAAAGTCTGTTAGTGATACATTTCTGCAAACGAAAAAGGGAAGACAGAGAAGTTTAAGCTCGAACTTCCATAACAATTTCGTGTTCTTTATTTTACGCATATTTCATTCAAGCCATTTCCTACCATCTCTTATACACTAGACTGCAAACTGTTTTCCACACTTATCTTTCAAATAGTCTGTTATTTTTGTTCATATTGAGATGCTGATTTCAGTCCCTAAAAAGACTAGTAATCATCAGAAAAGGTTCTATAATGACGAGTGTTTATTCAACCCACATTCTAAACACACTATCGATCTTAACAATGTATTATCCCGGTATGATTTTGAAGCCGTATTAATTTTACATGACTTCTTCATTAACGGTGATGACTCTTCGTTAACTGTGACGATTTACTTAATGTCGAGGATCGAACCGAACAAAATTCTAAAATTTGAGGGACTAAATCGGCACGTGGATAAAGTGATAGACTGAACCATGAATGAACCAAATCATAGAGATGTTTTGATAAATTGTGCATGATAATAAAAACTTTAGGAGTTATTTTGTAATTTTTTTTAATAATTAACCAAAACAATTGTTTAAGTAGAGCTATTTTTAAGATTTGTTATTTTTAATAATGTATGAATATTTGGGGGTGTTATGGTGGCTTAAATGTCGTGTTCGTTATTTTACGCATGTTAACCAAAACAATTTTTTTTAATAATTAACCAAAATTATAGAGATGTTTTATTATATATTCTTTTAACTAACTCTTATATATATTTCAATTTATTTATCCATAATTTTTAATTATAAAACTAATAACAAGATCAAGTATTTGAACATTTTAATAAAATATAATAACTTAACACAATATTTGAAAATAAAAATATATTGTATATTAAGCAATACAAAATATTTATATTTTATATTATATACATGTAGTATGTCTGTTCTCACGCTAGTATGATAAAAATACGATATTTGTTATTTTTAAATACCATGAATTGTTTTTTAACAATCACAATTACAATAACGAGTACATTAGCAATCATAAATATCAATATGAGTATTAATCAATATTAGTATACTGCCAAAACACTATCAAACTACGCTAGAGTTTTTGTGAATTTTTGAATCATGGCTGAAATGATTATTTTGCTATAATCGGAAATATTTCCTAATTGCAAGAAAACAAAAGAACTGAACAGCCGTTTATAAATCAACACACATGAGAAGCGGTGTGGGTCATGAAATACAAAAAAACTAAGCAGCAAGTAGAAGGGCATAAGATCTATCAAAGGGAAGCGGAGAATTGACTAATCCGATCTTGGTTGAGTTAAGATTCTCTGTCTTTTCACCTTTACTTAGCTTCTATTGAATTTCAGTGGTTACTTGGGTTCTTGAGTTTTGACTTCTATTGTTATCTTTTGTTGTTCAATCAGTTGAAGTAAATTTCTTGAATGACTTCCATTTTTGAGATCTGGGATTTTATCTGTCCATTGATTGTTAAATTTTATTGTTTGATATTGACCTTATTTTGGAGGAAGATATCCATTTGATTACTTCAGATCTGTTGTCCGACCTCCTTTTTGGAAAAAAATTTGATGTTGTTGTTGTTATAATAGTTGTAGGATAAATTGTATGGATATGATTTACTAACTACTAGTTGATTGGTTGTGCTAATAAAATATAAATTTTCATTATTTTTACTTTATTTTGGTTTCTTTGGTTTATTTTTATCCGCATCTTACGAAGATTGTGGAACATTTTATGCAAATTAAAGTTTTGGAGTACAAAAATAGTCTCCTTGGTTTGTTTTAATTCATTTCAGTACTATTCTTTGTGGAGGGTATGGTTTATTTAGACATCTACGCTAACGGTGACACCCTGATTTTAGTGAACGTCAGAACGATAGAGGCGAGATCGTGCATTTTGACCAACTATGATCACAATGTTTTTTAAGGTTTATTCTTGTCTACCTCATGGGGAGGTGCCCCATGGGATAGTCTCATCCATTAGATGTGTATATTCCCATCAATATTAGATGGGAATATACACATCCAATATTGATGGGAATATACACATCCAATGGATGGATCTACCTCATTGGACACCACCTCATAAGGTAGCAAAGACCAATTCACTTTTTACATGCTTAGACATTTAACATGCAGAAACATCAATATCAAAACCAGGATTTCACATATTCTCGAAAATGATGCAGTGAAAGATATGGTTCATCTACCAGTATACTTGTCTTTTACATGTTTTTCTTTTTTTCGATCTCTCCTCTTCCACCTTCCGTGTTTCTACTGACTAAAACATCTCTCTTGGTTTCTTGGTGAAATTGGTAGTGAACCTTCCTCAACAAAATTTTGGATTCTCACACACTTTTTTATAAAAAAAAAAGTCTTCTTAAAAATACATTTGGTTCAAATGAACCAATTATATGTGTCTCGAGTCACTAGTGGTGTACACAAATCATCTGGGATGGTTTTGTCTATCAGTCTGGCCTAATAAGGGCAGATTGATTGGGAGAATTAGGTCAACGACCTTACACAAATTTGAATTTTAAAAACTAGCAAAGTGCAATTGGTTTCAATGTGTGTTTTTAGTCAAAGGTCATTTTTTGAATAAATATTGTGGGAAGGTCATAATTTTAAATGATCCCAGATTGATTAATGAGTAATGTGTGTTTTTTGAATTTTTGTTTTATTTTTCTGAATGGTAGACTCATCCACTTTTAGTTGGCTGATTAATCTTGTAATTTCTTTTCAATTTGCAGGAATTCCACGTTAGATAATCTAAAATTAGCAATGGGGAATGGCGTCGAACAAGATAAGCTGTTGCAGTCTATAATCTACAAACGCGGTTCACTGAAATTATTGGATCAAGTACTTCTATACCTCTTTTATATAAAACAAGACTGTGTCGCTAACTTGACAATTGGCAACACTAAGCTGTCTTATTGAATTTTGAAGTGGGTGACTACACCTATGGACCTCTAATCCTTCCGTTTCTGATGATTATAATCTCTTTATATCGATAATTTGGTCAAAATAATTTTTATATTTATCCCAACTCGGGTTTTTTGAACAGAGAAAGCTTCCTCTGGAGACCATTTATGTGGATATCCGAGACTCCAAAGACGGATGGTAAAACTATAGAGTTCTTTCTAGTTACTTGCTGTAACTTTGTGTCTCTTTTCATTTTATAACTCTGAAATTTGATGTTTATTGAAACTTTAGTTATGAAATGGACATCGATATCTTTGTCACTGCCAAGATCAAAGAAGTGGATATAAGAATTATGTTGGTCCAAAGAAAACTACAGTCTGAAGGGGGCAAGTAGACTGTTAAAAAGTTGACAAAAAAATATTCCACATCAAACTGATTTTAATGCCAAGACAGTTTAGACTTTGAAAATTCTTTAAAATACTTTAGAGTTGATCCTTTTTTGCTTGAGCAATGAATAAATTTGCTGAAGCTAATTCAGTAGAGACAGGATATGAACACACACAAGTTAAATATTAAAAGCAGTCAGTAGAACGATAACAACTTATAGAGGTTTGAAGATGACATACTCTTTCTACTCCCTTCTTCTTCTATTTCAAAAAGAATCTACTATCATGTTCAAAAAAAAAAAAAGAATCTACTAGAAGTTTTGATTCTTTTAAACCCTTTATGGTTACTCTTGATTGTAACTCCTTGGTCTAATCACAAGTCGACTCCACTCAGATTATATGAAAGCTGAAATCTATACTCTAACCCCACTGAGATTGTGCAGAGTATGTAGCCGATACAACTGGTGGTCTTTGATTAAGAAATCACTCAAAAATATCCTTAAAAATATATAAATGATATGAGTGATATTTCTTGGTCTAAGAGCTGAGTGTTCTTGACCCACATTTGAGCTAAAGTACTCAGTTATTTCAGTGAGTAGAGTTTGACTTGCTCTACAATAACATATGAAGTTTGAACGTGCTTCTTCTGTGCTTTCTTCTTTTGTCTTCAATACCCTTAAATAGCTGGATGTTACCGATGATAACTTTCTTGACAAGGCAGCAAAATATCCATCTTAACCTTAACATCTGTTCCGCAATTTTTGTGCCCTGACAATTTTTGTCTTGACCAAAATATGAATGATCATAGAAGGCTTTGTCTTGACCGATTTCTCATCTAGCCAAATCACTGACTTGATTGCGTTCTTTAAGTCTGAGTTTTGTGAACCAATTATATTTTCTTGAAAGTCATATTAGCTGATATAGTGTGTTGACTGATTTTGCTGATTCAAAGTCTTGGTTTTGTCATCATTCCAAAATCATCAAAAAATTATTTGCTAGCATATTATGTTGAAATATTTCCCATTCTGCGTCTATTTATTGTCGTGGTCAGATTTTCTGTGCCTCGATTGTCTTGATTATAGTTCATAGTTAGTATGGAAATTCAGTAAGAATTGTATTAACTGAATTGTATATTGCCACTCTTAATATTGTGATACAATTGTGTGAATATATATAGCCTAGAACAAAAAATAAACTAATCCCACAATCCTAGCCTATGAATAAGGAAAGACAAACTAAATTACACCAGAATAGGAAACAGACTAATTCTTTTCCTTATTTTACATTCGATCAATTCCTAAGATTTGGCTAATCATGATCATGCCAATCCTTGAGATTCGGCTGTCCATAAATACGGGATTTGACAGCTTTTAACACTCCCCTTCAAGCTAACTTGAATATATCTTCCATAGTTAGCTTGCCCACTAAATTGTTGAATCTTTTTGTTGGTAGACCTTTTGTGAATATGTCTGCAACCTGATGTTCAGTAGGAATAAATGGCATACATATTAAACCACTTTCGATCTTCTCTTTGATGAAATGCTTGTCCACTTCCACGTGTTTCGTTCTATCATGAAGGACGGGATTGTGAGCAATGACAATTGCAGCCTTGTTGTCACAATAAGCCTTCATTGGTAATGTGCTGGATAACTTCAGTTCTTCCATTAACCTCCTAATCCACATAACCTCACAGATACCTTGAGCAACTGCACGGAACTCTGCTTCAGCGCTGCTTCTTGCTACCACTGTTTGTTTTTTACTTCTGTCACAAGATTTCCTCCAACAAACGAGCAGTAACCGGAGGTTGATCTTCTGTCTATTACACTTCCCAATCGGCATCTGTATAGACTTCTATTTGGTGATGTCCCCGTGCCTTGTACAAAATTCCCTTGCCGGGGCTTCCCTTCAGATAGCTTAGTATTCTATAGGCAGCTTCGAAGTGATCCAGTCCAGGTGAATGCATGAAAATGCAATGTCTGGCCGTGTATGAGATAAATAGATAAGCCTACCAACTAGCCTTTGGTATCTTTCTATATCTTTTACCTCTTTAGCCTTGGCAGCCTGCAATTTAACATTTGATCCGCATGGAGTGTCAGCTGGTTTGCAGCCTAAGAGACCTGTTTCATCAAGAAGATCCAACACATACTTTTTTTGACTCATGAAAATTCCAGCTTTTGATCTAGCAAATTCCATCCCAAGAAAATACTTTAGTGGACCCAAATCTTTAACTTCAAATTCATCTGCAAGCTTTTCCTTCAATCTAGTTAATTACATTCTATCATCACCTGTCAAGATAATATCATCAACATATACTATTAGAATAGCAATCAACCATGTTTAGAGAGAGAAATAGTGGAGAGGAGTTCAAATTCTATCCCGCCCCAAACCATTCCCAGCCGTCACAAAATCTTTCCGGCACGGCAAAATCATCGGACCACTTCGGAGCACAACATCTACCGAAACCCTAAACCCTGCCCAACCCGTTACGAGTGTGAACGCCCCAACCCAAACCTCGCGAAGGGTAAGGAAGTTGAGCAGCATGGCATGGGCACTTCGACTGTCTTCCAGCTTTCGAACAGGATGCGTAGTAAAGGGATTCCAGACCACATGCATCGCATTGCAGAGATTTCAACCCCATTCTTTTTCACAAACTTTCCCGAAGACTGGTACCCAACAGAAATGTGGAGAACGTTTCGAAAATTGGTCAAGTATGTGATGTGTTCATTCCACAAAAACGAAACAGACATGGGAAAAAGTTTGGATTTGTCCGTTTTCGAGGAAATGCTGATGTGAGGAAGATTGAGGCGGCACTTAACAACATCCAGTTGGGAACATTCCAACTTCAGGCAAACCTTAGTAGGTTTGGACAAGAATCATCTAAACCCAGTGGTGCAGCGATATATAACATTCCGAATAGGAGAATTACCACAGACAAAACTTATGCACGGGTGTTGAATGAGCAATTTAGGGCTAAACAGCCCGAAACCATGGTGAGGGACAAGACAATATGGCCAGGCTTGTGTTTTGAGACGACAAAAGAGGAATCGCAATGGCTGGAAGGATGTTTAATTGGCACATTGCATGATTCTGAGAAACTGAATGAGGCTCAACATGATCTCAAACATAATGGTTTTGGATCATTGAGACTTATCCCGATGGGGCTGTTCACAGGTGATGATCTATGATGAGAACAAGGAAAAGTTAAATGAGTTGATCAAAGAAGATAAGGAGTGGTTGGGAATATGGTTCAGAGATATAAGACATTGGCATAAGGCTTTGCAAGTCCACGACCGAGAGGTGTGGATTAACTGTCTTGGCATTCCACTTCATGCGTGGAATGACAGATTTTTTAATCTACTAGCATTCCGGTTGGGCTCCATGATAAAAATCAGTGAGGATACTATGAATAGAACTAAACTCGATTGTGTCAGATTACTCATTGCCACTTCATCTAAGGAATTCATCAATAAGGTCACTCAGGTTGATATAGATGGAAGGATATATTCAATCAGAATATTAGAGAGGGGACTGATTGGCCTACAGTGGAGAGGTTGATAGCAAATGCCAACCAAGTAGAAGTGGTACCAGAGTCCCCTTGTTCAGATTCGAATTTCTCGGACGAGATCGTTCCACAATCGTCATGGGAAGAACAAATCTTACAGGAAAAACAATTTCAAGGGCGGCTGAACGATGAAATAATCACTGAATCTCCGGGAAGGGATGTTCAGGGGGCGGATCCAGGGGTATTGGCAAAAAATAAACTGGAAAACAATGGCCATCAGATGAAATTCAATGGAATACATGATAATCATACGCCACATACTTCGAAGGCAGAATCAGAACATCTGCATGGGAGTAATGCGGAGAAAATTGTGAAAATTTTGCAGAGAAAAGGAGAATGGGGATCAGTCAGGGTCGAAAGTTTCACAAATACATATCAAAGGAAAAAGAGGTTGGATGATATTACCAAGGGCCACATAGTAAAGACGGGCAGAGTTAATGTATGCTCAATGGAACATGAAAGTTTACAAAAGGCGACTCAATTATGGGATATTGGAAAGAAGCTGGGGATTATGGGACAAGGAAACGAACAAGAAATTATTCAATACCTGATGGACTTGGAAAAAATAAATGTGGCAGCCATTGACAGTCATGAGATTACAGGAGACGACGAGGTTAACCAATGATTATTGTGAGTTTCAATATCTGAGGAATAGGTGGCCGGGTGAAAAAAAGAGAACTACGAGAGTTGATTAACAAGGAAAATGTAGATTTCTTATGTCTACAAGAAACCAAAAAAGACATCATGACAAGGGAGATGTGCATGGCGATTTGGGTGATAAAAATTTCAATTGGGCATTCAAAGGAGCAGACGGTTCGGCAGGTGTTCTTCTCTGTATTTGGAATGATAACATCTTTCAAATGGAATCTTGTTGGGGAGAAGATGGAATGTTAGGAGTGAAGGGTTATTGGGGGGATGGAAAAATTAAATGTCATATAATAAATATCTATTCTTCGGGGGTGATGGAGTTCAAACGGGCTTTGTGGAATGTTTTGCTTTCAAAAGTTGAGGGGAAAGAGGAGGAAAAGTGGTGCATTTGTGGAGATTTTAACGAGGTCAGAAAAATGTCAGAAAGGAGGGGACGGTCGGTAACCCAAAATTCGATTGGCATGAGACAGTTTGACACATTCATCACTAATTCGGGAATGATGGATATGCCCTTGATTGGAAGAAAATATACATGGTATAGGCCTGACGGTACGTGCGTAAGTCGCTTGGATCGATTCCTTCTATCGACTGGATGGATTCGGGAATGGCCAAATTTAACTCAATGGGGCCTCAAAAGAACTGTCTCAGATCATTGTGCAATTGTTCTCAAAAATCACAAAAGGGATTGGGGACCGAAACCATTTCGGAGTCTAGATCCTTGGATTAACCATACACAATTTAAAGCTTTTGTGGAACATCAATGGCTCAGTTGTAAGATTGAAGGATGGGGTGCATATATTCTGAAAGAAAAACTGAAACGGTTGAAAATGAGTCTCAAAATTTGGAACAGGTAAGTTTTTGGTTCATTGGATGGAAAGATTGAGGAAACTAAAGGATTGATCAACAAATGGGATGACTTGGCGGAAGTTAGGGAACTGTCGATAGAGGAGAATCAGATTAGACAGAAAGAGGTGAGCAATCTACAGACTCAGTTGGGGATGAAAGATACCCTGTTATATCAGAAAGCAAGAATAAAATGGATCCGGGAAGGGGATGTGAATTCAAGCTTTTTCCATAAAGTGGTCAATCGGAGGCGGAAGAGGAGTGAGATTGTAGGACTATACATAAACGGTCAATGGAAGGATGATGTACAGGGAATTAAGGAAGGGGTTCACGATCATTTTACTAAGCAGTTTGCTAGTAAAGAATGGAGGAGACCACTCATCACGGGGTCAATTTCGATCCTATCACACAGAATGAGAATATCATGCTCACAGCAAATTTCTCAGAGAATGAAGTCAAAAGTGCGGTATGGGACTGTGACAGCACAAAAAGTCCGGGGCCTGATGGCTTCAATTTTAGATTTATTAAGTACTTTTGGGAGCTCTTCAAGGATGACTTCATGATTTTCTTTCAACAGCTTCACACATATGGAAAGTTGATTAAGGGTGGAAATCCGTCCTTTATTGTGCTTATTCCAAAGAAAGAAAATCCTAATAAGTTGGACGAATTTCGACCAATTGCACTCATTGGATGTGTATACAAAGTTCTATCTAAAGTACTTGCAAACCGCCTGAGTAAAGTTCTTGACAGGATTGTTTCTCAATCCCAGTCAGCGTTTATTGGTCAAAGACATATTCTGGATGGGATTTTGATTGTTAACGAGTTGGTGGATGAGATGAAGAAGAACAAGAAAAAGGGAATGATTTTCAAGGTGGATTTCGAGAAAGTCTACGATTCGGTGGATTGGAAATTTCTTCCAACATGTAATGACCTTGATGAACTTTGATGTTAAATGGACAAATTGGATAATGGAATGCATCTCGAGTGCCACAGCGTCAGTTTTGATTAATGGGAGCCCCACAAAGGAATTCCAGCTACAGAGAGGATTAAGACAAGGAGATCCATTATCTCCTTTTTTGTTTGTAATCGTGGTGGAATCCCTCAGTAGACTGGTTGAAAAGGCGATACAGGTTCAATTATTATCACCTTTATATGTGGGAAGAGATAGAATAATGATATCACATCTTCAATTTGCAGATGATACATTGTTTGTCGGTGAGGCGACAGAGAACAATGCCATAATTTTCAAGGCAATTTTAAGCAATTTTGAAATGTTATCTGGGTTGCGAATCAATTTTCATAAAAGTCAATTAATGGGAATTAATGTGGATGACGATCCGATGGTCAACTTAGCAGCAATTTTGAGGTGTAAGGTGGGGAAATTACCGTGCAAATATCTGGGGTTACCAATTGGTGTGAACTCAAAGAACAAAAGTATTTGGGATCCAGTGATTGATAAATACAGAAAAAGATTGGCCTCATGGGAAGATAAAAGTCTGTCTTTGGGAGGACGGTTGATTTTGCTCAATGCTGTGCTAACTTCCTTACCAATTTACTATTTCTCCTTTTATCGAGCTCCGAAGAGCATACTTGCCAAACTTCAGTCTATTCAGACTGCTTTTTTACGGGGGGGCGGGGAGAGTTGCCGGAAAGTAGCCTGGGTCAAATGGACAGAGATATGCAAATCAAAGGCGAAGGGGGGGGTTAGGGGTACGAAATTTGGATCACTTCAATAAATCACTTTTGGGGAAATGGGGATGGGAAATTTTAAAAAATGAGAGCTCTTTATGGTCGAAAGTTCTTAGGTCTAGATATGGGTTTAATAGATGGAGTCTGATCGATGTAGGGGGGGGGAGGCGCAGAGCGCTTGATGCATCGTCTTGGTGGAAAGACATTTTGAAATGCACGTTTCAAGATCAATCGGGTTGGTTTAAAAGAGGGATTAATAGAAAAGTTGGGAATGGGATGGGGACTCGATTCTGGGGAGATGTTTGGGTGGGGGTTAAGAGTTTAATGGAATCATTTCCTAAGTTAGCGTTGTTAGCACGGGATAAAGATGTTCTTATAGCTCATAATGGGGGTTTGGGTGGATGGGACGTGGGAGTGGCGTTGGGATTGGAGAAGATAGTTATTGGACAGGGAAAATGTTTTACTTCATGATTTAGTTTCTTTGTTGGACAGGTTTCAGTTGACACAGGGACAGGAGGATTTGTGGATTTGGAATTTGGACTCATCCAACCGATATTCCGTTCAATCAGCATATGCTACCATTTTTTGGACGACACACCAATTGATGCAAATTTGTCAGAGACCTATGCTTCGATTTGGAACTCTTTTGCACCCTCCAAAGTTGCTGCTTTTACATGGAAGGTGATTCGAGACCGAATATCAACAAGATCAAATCTCCGTAAAAGAAACATTCTCACGGGAGCTGAAGCTGCGTATTGCGCGATTTGCCACTTAACAGAGGAAACAACTCAACACTTGTTTTTCTGCTGTTCGGAGTCGTATGACTTATGGATGAGATGCTATCGTTGGCTAGGATTCTCTACAGTGTTGTCTTCAGAGTCAGTGTCGCATCAATCACATCACCAAGGGTTATGGGGCAAAAACAAGGGCAGGAAGGCTTGGATGACAGTATGGAGCACAGTGGTTTGGACTATATGGCTTCATCGAAACAATTTGTGTTTCCAAGGAAGAGAAAACAAGGAGAAAGATTTATTGGAAGTCATCATTTACAGATCATGGTTCTGGATTAGCAATAGAGGAAATCATAATTTTTTGTACTCATTTGTTGATTGGAGACAGGAACCGTTATTATGTTTGCTAGCACTTTAGCTTTCTAGACTACCACTTGGTTCTAGCTATTTTCGTTTTCGCTACATCTTGTAGTAACTTTCTTGTGCCTTTGGCAATGTTTAATATATTAAATACTATTTGTCTGATAAAAAAAAAAAAACTAGAATAACAATCTTTCCATCAGATGAGTGTTTGTAGAACACTGTGTGATCGGCTTGACTTTGACAATACCCGTGGCCTTTAACAGTAGTCCCAAAGAGTTCAAACCATGCTCGTGGAGATTGCTTTAGGCCATATAAGGCCTTCTTCAGTAGGCACACCTTTCCTCGGCCTAACTTGTCTTCAAAACCGGGTGGTAGGGACATAAACACTTCTTCTTCCAAGTCTCCGTTTAGAAAAGCATTTTTATATCTAACTGGTGTAACGGCTAGTCTAGATTCACAGCTAAGGAGGTAGGACACGGGTAGAGTTTATCTTGGCAACAGGGGCGAAGGTCTCTTGATAATCTACTCCGTAAGTTTGAGTAAATCCCTTTGCCACAAGCCCCGCCTTGTATCTTTCGATGCTACCATCTGCCTTACATTTGACAGTGAACACCCATTTACATCCCACGGTCTTCTTGTCCATTGGTGGATCAACTACTCTCCATGTGTCATTTTTTCTAAGAGCATTCATCCTTCTAAGACTGCCTAATTCCAGTTCATATCATCTAGTGCCTCACTAATGTTTCTCGGAACAAGCAGTTGAGTAATCCTAGAAGTAAATGCATTGTGGGTTTCGGACAGTTTAGTGTAGGACAAGTATTTCGCAATGGGTGATGGATACATGATCTTATACCTTTTCTAACTGCTATAGAAAGGTCTAGGTCGGAAGGTTCATGGTGGCGAAGATTGTCCGTGTGTTCATCATTACGTGATGAGTGTGAATAGAAGTTGGAAAAAGAATAGGATTGAGGTTACCTTGACCATCACCTGGTGATTCTGATTGGCCTTGCACTGGAATGATGATTGGATCTTTATTCTTTCTTGTTCCTCTCCGTGAATAAATTAGTAGCTCATTGTTGACTTATGGTGTTTCTCCCTCTATCCATGACCTCTCTTTGATTGGTAACTGAGAGATGGGATGCCCATTGTGCTCGGGATTTTGGACAATTTGAGGTATAGGTGTGTTAGGAGTGTGTAAGATTGCGTTAGGCAAGGGTACGTCATCGGTGATCCAAAAATTTCCTTCTGTTCTTCTGTCATCCCGATCTCCCCCTGAAGGGAATTTTTTGCATAAATGGGTGACTTTTTACAAATGAGACATCCATACTAACATGCAATTTTCGGTGGAGGGGTTGTAGCACTTATAACCCATTTTATTGGGGACATAGCCAAGAAATATATATTTTTTGCTCTAGGATCAAGTTTGGACCGAAGCTGACTAGGAATGTGAACCTATACAGTACACCCGAATACTTTAAGAGAAGATCATCATATATTCTAGATGTTGGAAAATCTTGTTTAAAACAATCTAGTGGTGATATTTTACAACCCGTGTGGGCAGTCTATTAATTAGATAAGATGCAGTTAAAATGGCATCACCCCACCATTATTTTGGAAGATTCATAGTGAACATAAGTGCCCTAGCAACTTCAAGTAAGTGTTTGTTTTTTCTTTCGGCTATACCATTTTGTTTGGGTGTATCCCTACATGTGGATTGATGCAAAATACCATTTTCAGCTAAGAAAATTCCTAAGCACTCGTTAAAATATTCAGTGCCATTATCTGTGCTAAGGATACTTGGTTTAGTTTGAAACTGGTTTTCAAGCATCTTGCAAAAATCTTTAAACAATTTTTCCACATCAGATTTTTCACGCATCAAATACACCCAACAGAGTCTAGTATGGTCATCAATAAAAGTCACAAACCATCTTTTACTAGTAAAGGTAGTGACTTTGGAAGGACCCCAGACATCACTATGTATTAAATAAAATGGTTTTGATGCACGATATGGTTTTGACATATAAGTAGAACTATGACTTTGTAGATAGAAAACAACTCTCACAATGAAGAAAAGAACCGTCAACAGTTTTACATAATTCAGGAAACAAATATTTGAGATAAGGAAGGCTAGGGTGTCCTAATCTTAGGTGCCAAAGCATTAATTTGATCACGGACAGCTGTAGAACTTATGCTACACGGTTCATGAGTTATGTTATTCGCAGAAGAACTCTCGCAGAAGTAATAAAGACCATTCATCATCCTAGCACTGCCAATCGTCCTCCCCGAGCTCCGGTCCTGGAAAAGACAACGAGAATTACAGAAAATAATCCGGCAGTTAGAATCAGTGGAGAGTTTACTAACAGACAAAAGGTTACAGGCAAGTTTCGGGACATGAAGGACAGATTTTAAGCTTATATTTTCTGACAATATGACGCAGCATTTTCCTGCAATAGGAGAATAACTACCATCTGCAAGTCTAACTTTTTCATTACCGTAACAGGGTGAGTATGAATGGAATAAATGAGGAACACTAGTCATATGATCATAAGCACCCGAATCTATGATCCAAGGTACTGAGATATTAGGAGTACCATTTGTTGAATTGGTTGCAAGCATCTTAAGAAGGTGATCAATATGCTCTTTGCTAAGTGGACTCATCTCCTTGTCCTATGCAGCAATCAAGGCCCGACCAGTTTTTTCTCCAGCTTTGTGTCCCTTCCAGTTCTCGGGTTTGCCATGAATCTTCCAACAAGTCTCATGAGTATGGCGTGGTTTGTTGCAGTGGTCGCACCAGACCCGAGAATGCTCATCAAATTGGCGCTGGTTAGAGGAGAACCTGCTGGCATTGGCTTCAGCAATAGTTAGGGCAGATTGTTAGTGGCTTTATGCTTTCCAAGCATGACACGTCGACGCGTTTCTTCTCTACGAACCTCAGAAAACACCTCGCCAATTGAAGGAAGAGGTTGTCGCCCTATGATCCGACCTCTAACTTCATCAAGTTCTGGTTTTAAGACGGCTAGAAACTTGTAAATTCGGTTGTTCTCAACCATTTTATTGTAGTAGTTGTAGTCTTCTGTAGATTTCCACTCATAGTCATTAAAAAGGTCCATGTCTTGCCGGATCCTCTTTAATGAATTGAAGTACTTGGTGACTGGATCTTCTCGTTGCCGAATATCTACGAGTCTGATAGTTAATTCATAAATCTGAGATTGATTACCTAAATCAGAATACATTTGACTTACATTATCCCAAAGCTCCTTTGCTGTGTTATAACACATGTCGTTTTAACTTTTTTCTTCTTCCATGAAGTTGACGAGCCAAGTCATGACCATGGAGTTTTCAGCATCCCAAATAGCGTGCTGACGATCATCAAGGGACGGCTCCTTCGCTGCACTGGTTATGTAGCCCATCTTTCCACGTCCACGAAGGTACATGCGCACAGATTGTGACCATCGCAGAAAATTGGAGCCGTTAAGGCGGATAGTGGTGATTTGGATTGAGTGAGACTCATTATGAGTGAGGCGTTGTTCGGGAGTGGCCCGTGGGCGTGCAGCAGGAGGTGTAGTTTCAGAAGAGACGTCAGACATGGTGGGAATGGGAAGAAGAAATCAGTAGCAGCAAAGGCAAAAAATAGGGTTTAGTGAGAGGGCTAGGGTTAAAACCGATTAGGCTCTGATACCATATTGAAGTTCAGTAAGAATTGTATATTGCCACTCTTAATATTATGATACAATTGTGTGAATATATATAGCCTAGAACAAAAAATAAACTAATCCCACGATCCTAGCCTATGAATAAGGAAAGACGAACTAAATTACACCAGAATAGGAATCATACTAATTCTTTTCCTTATTTTACATTTGATCAATTCCTAAGATTTAGCTAATCATGATCATGCCAATCCCTGAGATTCGGCTGTCCATAAATACGGGATCTGACAGCTTTCAACAGTTAGCCATGCATTAGTATCTGTCGTTTTTGAGGTGATTTTCCCAAAACGTGCTTTTCTTCTATACCTCTGCCGTTACTTGCTTCCTTACCTCCTACATGGCATTTGGTTACAAGCAATATATGCTCACATAAGATGGTTATGCTGATATGATCTGTAGTTTGACATATGGTATGCAATGCATCTGGTATGGGCCCAAAGACACTTGGTCTAAGAAGTCAGTGCCATTCTCCTAATTGTCAAGAATATACTAGAAGAAGTGAGTTGGAGAAGGGGGAAGGGTTTTGCAAATGGGAAGAGAAAAAGATATATAAGACCAGAGTTTGTTTGACAGGCATTCAAGTATATTCTCTGAGTGATTTTGCTAGCATAGGTAGGGAGTGAATATTATTCTGTTTGGAATTTATTATTGTCTTGGCGCCATTCTTCTGGAGAGAGACCGGTTATCATCATTGTATTAATTTTACTGTTTTCCTTGTTATAAAATTATCTTACTGAGATTTCTTTTCAAAGATATGTTTGCTACTGTTCTTATTTTTATGGGGGTGAGAACTGTGCTCATAACAATATCCTTCATCAGTTACTTGGTATACCAAATGTGTAATGCTATGAGTACCCTGTATATTTTCAGACTTCTGAAAGTCATTTGTATCATCTCCATATTTTATTCTATCCATATACTGTTAATTGAGCGCAGACTCTTATCGGAACCTGGTGTATACTTCTAAAAAATATCTCTCCTTCTCAAACCTCTAAAATTAGTTTCATGAATTTTTATTGTTATTGTATAAAATAAAACTTTTTAAAAAACATTAAATTTATTTTGAATTGCATGGGCCTACTAGAGCTTGATATGGCAATAGAATTTTGTTGAAGCATTCTGCTTTACAGCTAGAGTTGTTAACAGATCCTTAGTTAGTGTGTATATTTTACATGATAAATAGGAAAGAACAAAATCTGGTAGTAAAGTGGGAAGAAAATTCCTATCCCTACTTCAGCACTTAAAGCAAGTTTCAAACACATCTTGGTATTCTTGTCCAAGTCCAATGACCAACTATTACCCGTTCACAGTCGATTGAAAGTAATATTGCATACTAATCTCGAGTATTTTGTCTTTGTGATCTCTAAGACTTTACTTTCTCAGGGCTGCAATAAGTGATATGGTTGTTCGTGGTGCCCCAGCCATTGCAGTGGCTGCTTCTCTCTCCTTGGCAGTAGAAATTTTTAATTTAGGGGCTTTTAGTGGGACATCTAATGATGCAGCTTCATTTATAAGCGATAAATTGGATTATCTTATGTGCAGGTTATTATGCTGCATTCCCATTTTCAATACATATTTCTGTTAAAATATGGTTTAAATTGAGAAATTCATGTCTATGATTTGCAGCCGTCCAACTGCTGTAAATCTTTCAGATGCTGCCAGTAAACTCAAGGAAATTGTACACGAAGTAGTTGCCACTGCTTCAGAAGCACAGGCAGTTTTTCAGGTTTGACACTGTTTTATTCGTGTTGTATGGGCTCTTGTTAGAGATGAAAAAATGTCTTCTAGAATCATATTTGATATTATAAATATTAATATATATTTTGATGTGATTTGATTGTTAGGACAGATTTCTACCTTTTATATCTCATTCTTTTTTCAACTGTGTAATAAGGCGATGATTGTAATTTAAACCAATGGTGTGTTTTACTGAAGCCTTGAAGAATTTCAAGTTATTGATTTCAGTTTATGCTATTTTAAAATTCAGTGGCCCATCATTTGTTAAACTTAGCTCTATTGAACAGAAGAAAAATTTTCATTGGACTGCATTATCTCTTGCATTTATGTCATTAGCTGGAAAAGCACAATATTTTAGTTTTCTTTCTGGTGAGCTAATATTTTTTTATCTGAAGGCTTACACTGAAGCTGCTGAACTCATGCTTGAAGATGATGTTGCTTCTAATAAAGCAATTGGATACTTTGGAGCTAGTTTCCTTAAGAAGCAGCAGACAGATAGGAGGAAGATGTCTGTTTTGACTCATTGTAACACTGGCAGGTATCTCTCCCTTGTCCCGTCCTTAGATGGGGTAGGAATTTATTTTTTTCATGTTGTACCAATAAATTCCGATGATATGAAACCGAGGAATCCATGTAGAATTGTTCTAATTGCCTGTTCAATTGTTAAAACAGTCTAGCAACTGCTGGGTATGGAACCGCTCTAGGTGTGATCCGTTCACTTCATGAGGAAGGAGTTCTAGAGAGGGCTTACTGTACTGAAACTCGCCCCTTTAATCAAGTGAGTGATATTTTTCATAATTGCCAGTACATTATGAAGAAAGCCTAAGTACATGGTATGACTGGAGTTGCTATAAAGGTTGGATTTGGAATAAATTCAAGTCTACATCTGAAGAATGAGAAAATTCAAAATTGTTAGAATTATTTTCTGCTTGGTACTTTGTGTGCTTATGTACTTGGAGCTAGACAAATCTAAGATGAATAGCATAGTGTGGCTTGTTGGTTCTTGGTGATCCAAATTCTTTTTGAACATTCAGTTTAGGTAGGACAAATTGTTGCTAGTCTGCATAAAAATCCTAACCGAGGGACACTGGTTTGTTTCCATTAAATCCAGAAACGCGGCACATGAACTAGCTAACTTGTTCTTTCTTTCCTTTGTACTGCTCCTTTTATGCTGACGTGGAAGTTGGATGTGATGCAGTTCTTGGGTGCCTTGAATACCCACTTCATATTTCTGCTCAAAATTTTTTATTTGATGCTTTTTTTGCTAATCTGAGCATTACTACTCGTTATTGTGCATCTTTGAAATGAACGAATATCTTTTTGTTAGTAACCTTTTTTAACAGAAGATTAACAAATCTTTGACGAGTTTAGCTATATCAGCTGGTTACAATAGACCTGAATCTAACGAGCTTTTGTGTAATCTTCGGTCCATTCCAGGGATCAAGACTCACAGCATTTGAGTTGGTGCATGACAACATTCCCGCAACTCTAATCGCGGATTCTGCTGCAGCAGCATTAATGAAAGCTGGGCGAGTGAATGCTGTGATTGTTGGGGCTGATCGAGTGGCAGCTAATGGTACCTAAACACATCTTTTCATTCCAACACTATCAGAAATGGACCATTGATTTGAACCATTTCAATACTGAATTCAATATTTGAATTTTTTGACCCTTGTTTCAGGTGATACTGCCAATAAGATCGGAACTTACAGCCTTGCCCTGTCAGCTTTGCATCATGGTATCCCATTTTATGTAGCTGCTCCTCTCACCTCCATCGATTCATCCATTTCTTCTGGAAACGAAATTGTTATAGAAGAAAGATCTGCAAAAGAGTTGCTTCATACACGTGGGGGAATGGGGGAACAAGTGGCTGCTTCCGGAATTTCTGTATGGAATCCAGCCTTCGACGTTACACCAGCTACTGTCATAAGCGGTATTGTCACAGAAAAGGTTGCTGTGCATTTCTCTGTTTGACTCTTTCTCCTACAACACCTACACACGCACGCGCACTCACTTACACACGCATTTGGTTTATTAGTTTGCCGATTTGCCAATTACAGGGTGTTATCACGAAAGAAGGGACTGATTCTTTTGACATAAAGGGTTTCATACAAAAGGTAGCGAGCAACCCATAATAGAAGCGTGCCATCTAACCAAGATGGTGCCAAGGTATTTCTTTCTTGGTTCTATGATCCATGGCAATTTCGCTTTGGTTTAGACGAACAAATCCCATCGTGGATGAGTGAAATTGTTTGGAGAAATGTATCAATCATATATGTATGTGGAACTTGGAATGGAACAAAATTGTCAACAAAAGATCTGAACTGAGTGAGCTACCAAATTCTCTGGTCACTGGAAGATGATAATAACATACTGGTTTCGTGATCGCGATTTATTTAAACAATAAAATATCAAAGCAGCGAGATTATTTCGCAAGTGCATGGTTGTCAAGTTTTAGTATAGATTATGAAAAGTACGGATTGTCGAACCTACATAGACTAACAAGCAAGTACCAAATAAGATGTTTTTAACTATATTTAAACTACGAACTTAATTAAAGAATTAAACTACTAATTAATTAAATTAACTACTAATCCAACCAAGTTAAGAAAAAGTAAACGAGAAAAATCCACTAGAGAAGATTATCGAGACTTTGGCTCACCAATGCAATCCCCTACAATTCTCATTGAATATCCAAATATTTTTAAGGTGACGAGTTTTCCTAATGCATTCGTTATACTTTGGTCCAATTATAACAAGTCTAATATTAATGTTGCAAAAAAATCACTCATGTGTCTTTATTGAACAATCAATATTGAATGAAGATTTATGAAAACTACTAGCTTTCGATTTTGGTAAATCTATTGCTATCACACGTGTGCTAGATTTTACTTAGTCCGTCTCAACCTAAAACCCACGGTACAATTTACTATATCGTATTGCAATATTGTATGGTCTATTCAAAGGTGATCAATCCCTCAAAAGCATGAAGAACAATAAATTATGCGCAAAGAATTAAAGGAATTCAATCAAATAAATCATCAAGTCATGGGTTCATGACAAAGGATTGTCTAGCCTCGATAATAAACTTAGTTCCTTATAACAAATTAAAACAAAACTAAACTAAGAATTAAAGACAAAGAAAAACTCACAGCATCGACTTTGTAGATCATCGCTCCTTCTCTTGCTTCCTTCTCGATCGTCACTTTAATCGCCTTGTTGGAGATGTTCCAAAGTCATAGGGTAATAGGTTTAAGTTTGGATGAATGGAGAAAGTGAGGGCTGGACGTCTGGTTCGTGAATCAATTGGTGTGAGGTGATTAGGGGCGTGAGATGGTGAGGTTGCGGTATGGAACCCTATGCGGTTGGGATGTGAAGGGGGTCTGATCTCGTCTGTAATCTGATGTAGGTGTATATATAGAAGCGTGTATGCTCTGGCAACTGGTTAACAAATTTTCAGAACTCTTGGCATAGCTACGCCATTTTGAAGGCTTAAATACGCCACTTTTAATTCTTGAAATTTGCAAGGGTCGTGTGTTTGGCGTAGCTACGCCATATTAAAGGCGTAAATACGCCACTTTTAATTCCTGAAATTTGCAAGGGCCGTGTGTTTGGCGTAGCTATGCCATATTGAAGGCGTAAATACGCCACTTTGGCATAAATATGCCACTTTGTAGGCGTAAATAATCCAGTCTTCAAATCCTCCAAGCATGACATATTTGTCCTTCCCTTGACATGTTAGCTCGGTTTGGTCCTTTTTCATCGCTTTTGGCTCATTTCCTCTACTTTTATGCATTTCAACATTGATTCCTGAAACATGGAAATATATACCAAAAAGCGTAAAATCATCCAGGAATCAATACGAAAATCATTAGAAAATCATATCTAAATAAGTGTAAAAACGACACTTATCGACTCCCCAAACTTATCACTTGATCGTCCTCGATTAAGCATGAAAATCACAAGGTAGAGTTCATTCTCGATACTTGAAACTATTATTTCATGACTTGCATTACTCTCAGAAATCTCACATACACACATTCAAAAGTTGAACAAGACATATTTTCTCCTAAGTCAAGCAACACATCTCTAAATCGGAACGTGTGTGTGTTCTATAGTCAATCTCAAGTTTCATGCACATATTCAAGATCAAATCATGTTAATCAAATCGAAGTCAAGATTATCATCAAGCATCATAGCCCTATTTTCAAACACTTCTCCACTAATGATAGTTACTCCCTAGACTTGGATCAAAAGGTCTTTTTAAGCTTGTAATGTTTGGCTTTTGGTGTCAGTTACAAAGAAAAGATAGGATAAGCGCAAAGAAGAGAGTATAATCATATACAGTTCAAATTTTTCGCATATATTGAGCTTCTCTTCTTTTTTCTCGTCTTGGCCACTTTGGGTCTTATATATATACTTTTTCTCAAGTCTCTTTCTTTACATCTTTTCTTTTTCTCTTTTTCTCATTCATCAATGTATTTCAATAAGCTCATTAAGATATAACGATTCACGTGCATCGAATGATGTTCATTATACTCTCTTATGGTAAGGATAAACTTTTTCATTTAGGCTCAACACGGGTAGGTATAATGAGTTAAACAGGAACGTCGAATAGGGTCTAATTATATGTAATGCATAAACCATTCTTTTCCAATAAAGCTCAAAGTGGGAAACTAGGGATTAATATATACAAGTTCAGCTTGAAAGGCTCACACGTTCCAAAGATCGCCTAGATCATTTCCAAGTCAAGTTCAAAACTATAAAATTTCGCATTAAAGTGTCATCATCAAATAGATTCTAAGATAACTCTAAGATGCTCAAGACAAATCATCAAGTCCACAACAATCATCACTATTCAACATACAATCCACAAGATCATGACTCAATGTGCTCAAAATATTCATCATTCTTGACATGCTAACTCAAAATAGGATATGCATGTACAAGTTTAACAATCATCAAAATTCAAGCTCATATGCATAGTGAGATCGAAATCTTCATTGAATAGTCACTACTATAATTCATTCTTTTCTCAAGTTTGAACTCATAAAATCAAATTTTTACCTCATAATAATCGGATAATTCAAGTGTCAATTAAGCACACAGCATGTAGATTAAACAAGTAAAACATGCAAGCTACTCCCCCAAACTTAAATCAAACATTGTCCTCAATATTTAAAAGAATCAAAAGGGAAAAAGTAAACTCCCCTGATCAAGATGCTTGCATGAGGGTTGAGGAAGATGACTTTTGAAAGTTCCACTATTGTAGGGGTTCATCGCTCCAACTGAGTACCTAGCAAGAGAATAATGCAAATGGTAAAATAGTCGACTCGAGAGATAAACAACTAAATGCAAAAACTGAAAATAAAACAAAACTAAATAGCAAAAAGATACGCTTGGGTTGCCACCCAAGAAGCACTGGTTTCTAGTCGTCGGCTTGACCATCAGAAGCAACCATCAAAGAGCGTCTGTCGCCCATAGTAAGTATATTATGATACTACGAATGGGTCTTCATTCAGTATGCCCTCAAGATTGGCATGATTGTAACAGTGTAGGCTCGTTGCTCCAACAACTTTCTTCATGAAATGGTAGGCATGTGAGAAGGATTCTTGGCTTGGCTTAATCTCGTGTAGGGCGTAGTGCGGTGAAGTTGGCATCGATGGGAAATACGGATCCACATATGTCATAGAACATGTCTCCATCGATGGGCTCAAGTCAGAATCTTCGAAAATCTCCTCCTCCAACATCACTCTTGGCTCGTCTTCCCATATGATTTCCTCGACTGACTTTTCCACTGTAGGCTCAAACACTTCAAGTGGCTCAATTTCCCTTGACTTTTCCACATGAGTAGGATCACTCCCCCAAACTTGATTAGTTGAGTGATCATCATCATGTAATCAGGCCTGATTTGTAGATCTCATCTCATCCTCTTGGCAGATCATTGAAATGGTTTCCACAAGGATTGCTAATTGCGGCTCTAGGTGACGTATATAATTGGTCGTTTTCTAAATTTTGCTCAGTTGATGCCATGAATCTAAGTAATATATCTTCGGATTGAGCCATTACTTCTGCAGAACTATATATCTTCTCTCTATGATGCTCAAATGGTTGGTTTATAAGATGAGGGCAGTGAGGCACTGGTGGATATTGGTGACTCCAACCTTGCAATGAAGGATCACAATGCCCGTGGTAATCGAAGTCCGCCATATCATTGAACAGGTGCAACACAATGTCCTCATCTCTATCAACCAGGGGACTCCCAGTCACCAGTGCTCCGCTGAATACACATCCTCGTGTCTGTGCATCCAAACCTTTGAAGAAATATTGCAGAAGAGTATAGTTCGAAAAGTTGTGATACCGGAATGTGTGCCAATTCATTGAATCTCTCCCACGCTGCATAAAACGACTCTGAATATTGTTGGGCAAATCTTGTGAAGAATTGTTGATGAAGCATCATAGGTACTTCGCAAGAAAAACAAATAAAACAATTAAATAAATTTTATTTTTTTCGAATTAAATATATACAAAGGAAAAAAAAGGTTAAATTACAGTCAAAGCTTCCTATATGATATTACTAAAGTTATTCCCCGGCAACGGGGCCAAAAACTTGATAATGATTTATTTAAACAATAAAATATCAAAGCAGCGCGATTATTCCGCAAGTGCACGGTTGTCAAGTTTTAGTATAGGTTATGAAAAGTACGGTTTGTCGAACCCATAGAGACTAACAAGCAAGTACCAAATAAGATGTTTTTAACTATATTTAAACTACGAAATTTAATTAAAGAATTAAACTACTAATTAATTAAATTAACTACTAATCCAACCAAATCAATAAAAGTAAACGAGAAAAACTCGCTGAGAAGATTATCGAGACTTTGGATCACCAATGCAATCCCCTACAATTCTCATTGAATATCCAAATATTTCTAAGGTGACCAGTTTTCCTAATGCATTCGTTATACTTTGGTCCAATTATAACAAGTCTAATATTAATGTTGCAATAAACCACTCATGTGTCCTTATTGGACAATCAATATTGAATGAAGATCTATGAAAACTACTAGCCTTCGATTTTGGTAAATCTATTGCTATCACACGTGTGCTAGATTTTACTTGGTCCGTCTCAACCTAAAACTCACGGTACAATTTACTATAGCGTATTTCAATATTGTATGGTCAAGTCAATCGCAATAAATAATCATTCAAATGTGATCAATCCCTCAAAAGCATGAAGATCAATAAATTATACGCAAAGAATTAAAGGAATTCAATCAAATAAATCATCAAATCATAGGTTCATGACAAATGATTGCCCAACCTCGATAAATAAACTTAGTTCCTCATAAGAAATCAAAATAAAACAAAACTAAGAATTAAGGACAAAGAAAAACTCCCAGCGTCGACTCCGGTTGTAGATCCTCGCTACTTGCTTTCTTCTCGATCGTCACTTTAATCGCTTCTCGATCGTCACTTTAATCGCCTTGCTTGAGATGTTCCAAAGTCATAGGGTGATAGGTTTAAGGTTGGATGAATGGAGAAAGTGAGGGCTGGACGTCTGGTTCGTGAATCAATTGGTGTGAGGTGATTAGGGGCGTGAGATGGTGAGGTTGCGGTATGGAACCCTATGCGGTTGGGATGTGAAGGGGGTCTGATCTCCTCTGTAATCTGATGTAGGTGTATATATAGAGGCCATGTATGCTCTGGAAACTGGTTACCAAATTTTCAGAACTCTTGGCATAGCTTCTCCATTTTGAAGGCATAAATACGCCACTTTTAATTCCTGAAATTTGCAAGGGCCGTGTGTTTGGCATAGCTACGCCATATTGAAGGCGTAAATACGCCACTTGGCGTACATATGCCACTTTGTAAGCGTAAATGCCAGTTTTCAAATCCTCCAAGCATGAAATATTTGTCATTCCCTTGACATGTTAGCTCGGTTTGGTTATTTTTCATCACTTTTGGCTCATATCCTCTACTTTTATGCATTTCAACATTGATTCCTGAAACATAGAAATATATACCAAAAAGTGTAAAATCATCCAGGAATCGATACGAAAATCATTAGAAAATCATATCTAAATAAGTGTAAAAACGACACTTATTATTTAGTTACTAACACGTTGAATTTATATCTCCCATTTGACAAAAAAAGCAAAACTACAACAGGCCATAATCTTCGTCTTCGAGATATAGCAGGCGAAGTCAAATATGTACAGAAACACTTGTAGTGTCGATGGATGTGCTGGTTTCATCAAGTAATTCGGCCTAATGCGAATAGAATAAAATGATATTTTCTTTTTTTGTCGGAAGAAAAAGCAAATCTTGTGTTCCAGATCCCACAACGGTTGTGTTCTGATCTAAACTTTTAGCCTTTTAGTTTGGTCCCATTACTGAAATTTTGGCAGCACACTCGGATACTCTTTTTATAAACAACGGGTAAAGAACTTTGGAACAGACTTTTAACAAGGACATAAAGAGACGCATTTGGTTGGTCTTGCTCTGATCTCCCTCTTGTACAGCATTACAAGCTAAAGTTTGGAGAGGTAAAACTCTTGATTCATTAAAATAAGGAGAAGTACGAAGTATTTATAGAGTTTATAACTACCTAGTTATTTAAATAATTTGTCTAAACAAAAATAAAATTTAAACAAAGATAAAGATATATATAATTATCCACTATTAATATTCAATATTCCTTGTGAAATTTATGTTAGTCATGCCTAGTTGGAACCGATGTCTTCAAAAAAAGGTCGAATAAAATCTTTATTAGGATGTCGGTCACTTGCATTTGAGTGTGAATATATCTCAAGTCCACAATCTTCTTCTCAATGTGTTCACGGATAAATGTTGATCCACTTCAACATGTTTGGTACGATAATGATGGATAAGATTTGGGCTATACTTATTGTAGCCTGATTGTCACACACTCGACAAACTATCTTATTCCAATTTTAAAACGCTAAGCAGTCTCCTAAGCCATATAACTTCACATATTCCATGAGCTAAGGTCGATATTATGCTACAGCGCTACGTATGTGCCATTACGGATTGTTTCTTGCTTCACCAGGTTACCAAACTTCACCACACAAATGCACAATATCCTGATGTAGAACATGACCAACTGAAGTTTTCATGAAGAGTAATCATTTTCTATGAGTCCTTTTTAGGTATCTTGGTGTGTGATTTATTACCGCAAGTATACGGTGTCAAGTTCACAAGGTTTAATTACATAATTCAAACTAAGTACTAAACTAGAAAGATCTCAACTTTATTTAGAAAATTATATCACGAAGATATGTTATGATTATGAATTTAACTAAATTATTCTAGAAAATGTCTAATGAAGAAAATCAATGACAGATGGATCTAGGAGTTCAATTTCACTTGTTCTTCCACGCTCGTCATTCATCAATCTCAATATTGTGGGATTTCCTAGTTTATTAGCCACGAATCCTATAGTATTTTATTACCTCTCCCGAAAGTTAAATAAAAATAATCGTTCAATACATCTTGATATGTCTACCTAAGATAAACTATTAAACAATTTCAAAAGCAATGGATTCTTTTTATGGCTTCGTTGGATTTATACGCCTGTTGATTATATATATCCAATGATGTGTGTTTCCTATGTTCCTATTCACAATCCCCCTGTCGATTATATATATATCCAACGATGTGTGTTTCATATGTTCCTATTCACAATCCCCTCTCCCGAGTGATATATCATAAATATAATACCATTCAACACATGACTAGTAAATTGAACACAATCCAAATCAAGAAAACACAAATAAACCAAACGATAAACCCTAATAAATTGATCAAATCATTCAAAGCGCAATTTCAAAAACAAGCTACATCGTTCTCCTAGAAAAGTAGAGTTTTTTTTTTGAACAAGAATCCTTCGTCTTGTGCCAGTTCTCCCGCCCTTAAGTGGTAGCCGTCTTCTCTCTATATTATGCTCAAAACCTAGCAAAAAGGTCAGTGAAAGTGGTATTTGTTACCTTTTTTATACCCTAGAATCGCAGAAAATCCCATGGGCCTGAAACAGACAGGCGCCTAGGCGCCTGATGACGGATTTTTGGAACACTTTTTCTCACGTACAGAAGCCATAGGCGCTGATAAATTGGCGCCCCGGCGCGACCCTTTCTGTCCAATTTAATTTGGCGCCCTAGGCGCTGATTACAGTAGGCGCCTGCTGCTGTGCTCAAGATCTTCAAACCCATTTGGATCCTTGTTATATTTATGCACTTTTCACCATCTTTGTCATGATAACACATCAAATTCCTTGAATTCATACAAAATAGCAGAAACACGAACAAAACGTATAACTCCGCTCGAATACTAACATAAAAGTAGAAGAAAAGACAAGAGAAGAAAATATAAGTGCAAATATGTACTTATCAAATCCCCCCAAATTTATATTTTTGCTAGTCCCGAGTAAAAATAGAAATATAAAAAGACTAAAAAAGAAAAAGAAACAAACTATTAACACAAGTCATGAAAATAATTGCAAATCGGCTTCAAAAATCAATGGTTTCAGATTTCAAGTCAAGTATGCATATCACTCTACTCAAGAGTTCTCAAGTTGTGTTCTACCACTTCCATTTAAACATTAACTCAAAGCAATCTTTACTCACATAAATCAATAGGACTTTGCAAGATATATGTCAATTGCATTGCTCATATAAGAATTACAACTTTGACAAACAATAAACAATGCATCATAACAAGGCAATGATATGTGCGTGTGTGAATGGCAAACTCATACTCGTTAAAATGTTTCTCGAGAGTCCATAGGCTTACCATTCCTAACCTTCTCCACTAGTATATTATACGAACATGGCTGAGTCAATATGTCTTAATAGGCTTGTAACGTTATGCTTTAGCTCATGGCTTCAATAAAAGGATAGGATATTCAAAACAAGAGAATAAGTTAAATATGACACAATTGCACACTCTCATCCCAATTTCGATTCCTCATTGTTTACCTTTGAATTCACCATACTTTCTCATCCACTTCATTCTTCACCTCATCATATTTTTCATTCTTTTCGTTCGCTATTTCCTTAACCTCTTTAACATTTTTTTTACTGACACAAACATGAGAGATTTTGAAATTAAAGCGCAAACGGCTTACTCACCTGAGGGTAGGAAATAGTGTATAAGCTATCAACAAGATAGTTGATGTAGATTTTGAAACGATGCTGAATTGAGGTCTATCATTGTGCTTTTGCACATACCATTCGTTTTTTCAGTAAACTTAAAAAGGGTAGCTATAGATAAAATGATGTCATTTGGTGGCTCGGAATGCTCATATGTATTAAAAATTGCCTAAATCATCATAAGTCACATAACGTATGTATCTCGCCTTGCAGGGTACTAAAACAAGTTCTAGACTATTCTCAATTCCCAAATAGTTCATATGATTTGATCAATGTGCTCAAATTATGTCTCAAAACCAAGGTAATATCATAAACAAATTTGGATGAGATTCTAAATCACATTGCAAACAATTCAATTGTCTTTCTTTTACATGTATGCTCAATGTGGCTACTTTGACATTTTATAGCAATGAAGAAAGGCCTAAAGTACTCTCGGGAATTGCCTATATCACATTTGTGTTCGTTCAAATCAACTGATTAATCAAACGTTCATGATCTCTAGTGCATGGATATATGAGAAACTCAATAGACAAGTGAACAAATGTTTTTTAAAATTTTCACAAATTAAGCTCATTCTTCATCATCAGCCTTCATAATTACTTCAAATCATGACTTTTGGCTCTAAAAAGAAAAAAGTTCCTATCCTTGAAACAAAACATCTTCAATGTTTAAACACCCCAAACTTAAAATCATGCATTGTCTTCAATGTACCATACAATGTAAAAAAAAATTGGACAACATACCTACCTACGACTACTATCGTCAGTAATCGTCGTCCATCTCATTCTCATGGATATGGTGGGAAGATGATGATAGGGACCTCCACAGACCTGTAATAGATATAAATAATGATTAAAGGTTCTGATTAAGACATGCCATTATAAAATTAAATACTAAAATTAAAAACAGAAATAAAATAAAAGGATATAAAGTTTGGGTTGCCTCCCAATAAGCGTTTTGTTAAAGTCTTCAGCCAGACTATGCAGCACTGTTATCCATATGACGATCCATGTTTGGAGGGTTTGTGCCTCTTAATGACGTTTCAAACTTGCATAAACTTCTCTTTCCCTTTCCTTAACTTCTTGACCGCTCTCGTCACTTTGTTCGGCTCCTTGCTTTGCTCCTTGTTTGGCTGCTAACTCACTTCAGTCTTGCAACACTTTCCACTTTCTCAGCTTGTTGCACTTGTGCTCTCTTTGGCTTCTCCTCAACATGTGGGGTGGTTGTCACTTTAAACACCTCAACATGTGGGGTGGTTGTCACTTTAAACGCATATGTTTTGATATAAATTAAATAATGACACTTTATTATTCAACCAAAGAAATGAAATGTATTTTCAATATTAAATTTTTGAAAGGAAAAAATTTATATATGTATAGCGGGGTAGGTCCGGTGGCGGGTTTGGCCAAACCCGGGACCCGCCCCCGCCCACCTTCAAAACTCGGTTGAAGCGGTCCAGACCCTCCCTGGCAGGTCGAGTTCAATATGTCCGATTTTAGACCCGCCCCATTGCCATCCATACGTGCTACAATAATTTTTGTGCACGTGCTACAATAACGGTGATGCACGCACTACAGTGTCGTGGTGCAGACACAGTGCCGCTGTGTACGAGGGTTATTAATGCCATTTCAACAGAAAATGAGCTTAAGTAAATTGATATTTTTTTGTAGACTATGTTGAATTATTGTCCACCAAATAATACCGGCTTGTAAGTGTCACTATTTATTATATTGACCCGGACCGACCCAAAAAGTCCAATAGCGACCCGAATTTAAACCCCAAAACCCCGGGCCTAATAATTATTATAACGAGAACAAAAAAAAATTTCCTCAGCTGAAAACACAAATCGAGAAGCATCGAGAAGGCGGGTTGTGCGTGTGGGCGATGCGATCGCGGCGGTGTGTGGCGGCTACCAATGGTGCGGTGGCAACTGAGGGTGGTTAATGGGCACGGTGCAGATGACTTGGCAGCCGAACCTTCTCAAGTCTGAAAAGCGCAAGCACGGCGGACCCCCTCTAGGGCTCCGAAATTTGGGCAACAGCTGCTACCTCAACTCCGTTCTTCAGTGCCTCACTTACACACCTCCTCTCGCTAATTTCTGCCTTCGATTCCTCCACTCTTCTATTTGTATGTAAATTTATATATATGTGCATCGTTACCTTCTATTTTCTTCACTTTTTTAATTAAATTTCCCTTAATTGTAGGCTATACATTTCCATTGGTGCTTGAATTTATTTTGCATAAGTGTGTTTTTACCAATTTATGTCTTACCGTAAGTTGATAATAAGTTTTATAATCAGCAATCTGCGAATAATTGTCTCACACTGTAGTGTACGCATAATAAGTGATACTCCATGCATCTGAGTGATGTAAGTTACGGGTCATAAAATATTGGGTATTTATCTCATAACTAGCTTTTATGAGGTTCTGGTGCCAATCAGTAATCTGTGAATCTATCATTGGGTTGTAGTTGTATATGGAAATTATTGATGGGAAGGAACTAGTTGTTGGCTGTGGCTAGGCTAAGAGGGAGGATTTAAAATCGAAATTTGAATAATGAATTTGATTTTTTGGAACGTTGGGGGTCCCTATTGTAAATTTTAGATGAAAAAAATAAACAATATTGTCAAGGTCATCATACATCAACCACGATACTTTTTTTGGTTCATGATTTTTTGCTAATTACTGTCATGAACAAGGTTAATCTAGAACTTGGATGTAATATTTTTGCAGCTTTGCAGTTATAATTGCCATCGATTTGTTGATATTAGGGTCAAGAGTTGAGATTGAATCCAAATACTGCAAATAGTATATGCCCTTCAATGGGCATATCCATATGATATTATCTAATTGATTAACTCATTGTATAATTTAGACTGGGTTTTGCAGATGTAGTTTGCCATCGAAAAAGGATAAATCTTGAGGAGAGTGAATTAATCCAAGTCTATATTATAGGAATAGGTTAACCTAAGATGAATCATTAATTAATTGTTATAAACTGAAATTTTAGTGGCTAAGAAATGTGTATGATTACAGGTATTCTCATCCATAAAAGTGATGAGATATTCAACTAAAGAGCTCAGTGCATCCTTCTTATGGTGACATAAGCTTTTTGATTATATTATTGGAAGTTAAAAAACTCATATCGCCAAGAGAAAGGTAGCGCAGGCAGGTAGACTGGAATAACATCGTAAAAGTAGATATTAACTTGGAAGAAATGAGTTTGTTAGTTGAATTAGAAATATGTTTAAGCACTCACTGTTCTCACTCTATATTTTTTCTCTCAGCTCATAGAATTCCAGATTAAGTAGGACTTGTTGTGTTTAAGAATTTGTTAATTCTGTTGCATTAAGTATATTTGAAAGTTTATGTGCATACGTGCATGTTGCTTACAGTGTTGTTTTTTTAGGTGATCTGGTGGCAGTAAAGGAGAAAACGGGTGAGTGCCCCTTCTGCATATTGGAAAAACGAATTACTCGCTCTTTGAGTAGCGAAGCTGCCTCAGATGCACCATTAAAAATAAACAGCAGTTTGAGGATATATGCTGAGCATTTTCGTCCAGGGAGGCAAGAGGATGCACATGAATTTTTGCGATATGTGATTGATGCTTGCCACAACACATGCTTGAGGTTAAAGAAGTTGCAACAGCAACAAAGGTCCAGAAATGGTGCCAATGGAGTGGATACTGGTGGGGGTGGGGAAACTGTGGTCAAGGAGATATTTGGGGGGGCTTTTCAAAGTCAAGTGAAATGCTTGTCATGTGGGGCCGAGTCGAATAAGGTCGATGAGATAATGGATTTAAGTCTTGACATTTTGCATAGTGGATCCCTTGAAGACGCCCTGCAGGAGTTTTTCCAGCCTGAAATTTTGGATGGAAATAACAAGTACAAGTGTGATAAGTTAGTAGTTTGAACTCTCTTTATCCTACTGTCATGCATAAATTCTCTGATGCTAACTTTCTTTTTGTGTGCATATGAATAAGTAGTGTCGGAGCTTGTGGGTAGCTGATCATCCTTAGCTTCCAAAATTATTTTCTCAGATATGTGTTATGTGAATGGTTTTATTGATCTTGTGGAAAAAAGTAAGTAGTTGAAAAAAGTTTCAAAAATTTAGAAGGGCCTTATCAGTTAATCATCCTTAAATTGGTCAGTCCACAATTTATGAAAAGTAATCCCACTAAGCCCTTGCAACATAGTATTTGTTAAAGAAAAAGGATTATTTTCAATCACGCAAATCTGATAATGGGACACGTGATTATTATTGATGAAGAACTTGTTGGTCGTTTTATACAGTATTGCTGGCATTTATTTTTGAAGTACTCTCATCTGCGATATTGGTTTTATAACATGCTCATCTTGGTTGATGTGCCTAGTCTTCCGAGAAGAGAGATCAGAGGTAATAAGATGTCTTTAGTTGTTAGAATGTTGATAATGAGACATGATCATTTTCTTTGATTTTATTGACTTACAAATATTCATTGTAGTTGGGTAGATCATTCAACATTCTTTATTTTGCAATTACAGCCTGGCCATTTAGATGATGTAATAGTTTGTGGTTGTAGAATCTGAAACAGTAAAAGATGCATCTCCTTCTCAAGATAGTTCAAGTGATATGCTAATCAATGTTCTAGAATGGGTTGGATGAATTGAGTAAGTTTGATAACCCTGGAATTTCAATAAGTGCCATACACAATACACACAACTAGATGCAATAAGAATTGACATATGTTATTTCTATTTTATTCACATTATTCACATCGACATGGATACATATTGAAGAACATCTGTGTTATCAATTTCTCAAGTTTTGAGTTTAAAACTAATTTGTTCAAAATTCATTTAATGATAGAATTGTAACGGAAATTCTACTTAAATACTTTTACGCAAATTAATTTTCTTGCTATGCCACAGCACATAAATGAGTAATTATGCCTAGATATTTGCACTGTATGCATATTATTTCAAACTTTGGCTTCAGAGTAATAATATGGGATGATAATTAATGCCACTGTAGTTGCAAGGAGTTGGTAACAGCACGGAAGCAAATGTCAATACTTGAGGCTCCAAACGTATTTGTAATCCAATTAAAGGTGTGCCTGTACTCTGTAATTTTAGCGTAGTTTTCGTTATTTTTATTTTTGGCTAAATGTGGTTGTGAACTCGTTATATTGTGTTACCGCGTTTTTTTTTTTTTTTGTCTGTAGAGGTTTGAGGGCTTTTATGGTGGAAAGGTTGATAAACCTATTGCATTTGAGGAGGTCTTAGTGCTTTCAAGCTACATGTGTAAAGCAAGCCAGGTGTGTTGTGAAAAAATTGCTGATATGATAGTATTTCTATGTGTTCTTTTTCCTTCCCCTCCTTGGCATGAGAGCATTAAAACGATGCTTTCCTTTTGAGTCTTCTGAGCGGTCTCATTTCTTATGTCTTTCTATATATGGTGGTACCATTTCATTAGCAAATTTGTTCGTTGTTCCGTGTGCCGCCTAACAACTCTGTTATTGCGGGATTAAAATCTCCTATTCTTGTACTCTTGAAACTCTTCCTTGAGATGTTCATATTCATTTTGTTTTCAACCCCTCAAAAATAGGATTGTACTTGCTTCCATTTTGTATTCTGTTGCTCGTGCAGAACCCATTTATTGGACTTCGAGTTTCTTTTATTGGACTTCGAGTTTCTTTTTGACCGTGACATTGGAAAGGGCTCCTGCTTTGACTTGTATATTGTGCTTCTCCTGTTTTTGTTGCTCTCTGCAGTAGTATTTAACGAAGTTTCTCTCGCTCTATCATGATTAGTCTTCTGTACTTTTATCCCCAATCAATTTGAGCTTTTAGTAATACTCACTGTTTTAATCTGCATGTTCCTCTTAGCAACCGTATTCAGCTGGAAGCATGCTCATGTTCGTTGTTGTAGCATACACATTTCAGTTTACTCTGGATATTTGTACGCTTTGTTTTCCATCCTACGAATTTCCTCGAGTAGCTTAGGATATGTTTGGTTATGCTTACTGTATTTCCAGGAAAGCCGAAAAATATTTCTTGTAAATGTATTTCCAGAAATTAAATTGGGGAATATGATGTATGTTTGGTTATTTTTTTGTAATGTAGATGCCATGTCATGTCGAAATGTATTGGGTTTGTTTAGTGTTTTTCTAGTATCATGTAATTGTTTCATAATGTATAAATCTAAATATATTTTGTTGGAAATTTAAAAAAAGGAAATGTAGTTCGGAGCCATGAATACCTGAATTTAATAAGCGTTTTATTATACGACGGAACATTACTTATGTGGATGTGTAACATGTGTTTGATTCCCCGGGAAATGAAAAAACTGTAGAGAGATTAGTTGGGTATAAATTCTCCAAAGGGGCCTTGTGGTGCCTTGTGAATTAGAAAGGGATTTTTTATTTAATCACTCTCAGAAGATAAAACAATTGTTTTAGTCTGCTTTCTTGCCCCCATCGAGTTTGAACTATCGAATCCACCAGGAGTTCCATGTTTTAAACATAGTTGTATACATGATTGGTGATGTTTTTTAAACTGAAATTTTTTACTGGATGGGGATGGGGATGGAGATATCTCTGGGGAATTCATTCAATGTATTGTTGAAGCTCTTTTCCGATGTGTATGATGAAGTTGGTAAATATTGTTGTACATGGCATTGAAATTTTATTTACTGTTCAAGTTCTGTACCATCTATGTTTCTTCAGATGATACCTTTTTTATGTTATCCTAAGATTTCTCCTTTCTTTGTGCTAAGATGTTTTTTACATTGCAGGATCTGCATCCTGAGTATGATCTTTTTGGTACTATTGTACATTCAGGCTGTTCTTCCGATTCTGGGCACTACTATGCTTATATCAAGGTCTGGTTATATTTTTGACTATTTCTTGATGTTGGTTCTTTACTATGAACAGCCTAAAAATCATTTGGTGCATCAGACACTTCTCGGATACCGACACACGCCATGTGTCCTTAATTTTATTAAAAAAATAAAATCGGACAACAGTGTCGACACTCCCCTCAAAATCTGACACAATCGATGGGCGCGTCAGACACATAAAGGACACTTTTAGGTGTTAGTTATTAAAAAGTTTTTAGCTAAAATAAAATTTAGACGTGTTAGTTGAACTTTATGTTAATTGAAGTAATATACATTTGTTGTTATTATGTGATAAATGATGATTTCAGTGACATACATTTATACATATTATTTTGAATTTCGTAAGAATATTTTTGGTATTATCTTTTATTTTGACGGGTTTGTTAAACTATATAATAATTAAAGTAATATGTATTCGGTGTTAGTATGAGTGATACTATAATGATTCCAGTGACGTGCATTTATTTATATGCTTCTTGAATTTGGTAAGAACATTTTTGTTGATTTTACATGGTTTTAGAATTTAGAAAATGTGAATTTTAATATTTGTAACATAGTACAAATATACAGGCGTGTCACAGCCCGTGTTGTATCCTGAAAATTTTGAATATCCGTGTTGCCATGTCCGTGTCGTGTTAGTGTCGATGTGTCAGTATCCGTGCATCGTAGGTTCTTTATTAAGCCAGAATTGTCACATCTAATGTTGATGTCTTATTGTGTCAGGATGCATTTGGTCACTGGTACTGCTGCAATGACTCATATGTCTCGGTCTCAACCCTTCAGGAGGTTTTGTCTGAGAAGGTCTATATCCTTTTCTTCTCTCGCAGGAAATCGAGGCCACGATCCAAGGTTGGGTTGATTGCTAACAGATTGAAGTCCCATGAGTCAAATGGATGTAAAACATCTGCAATCAAAAAGCCAAATTGTGTACATGAAACAGTTTTTACGAAACGTTCCAACCAACAGGTCGAGACAAGTACTTCAACCAATTCCCTCAAGTTGAATGGCAATGAATTATTGTCTGACCAAAAGATAGGTGGTTTTGAAACATCAATTAGCATGAATCACATATCATCCCATCATGATGATAGTAATAATGCAACCAATTCCCTTGGGTCTAGTTGGATTAAAACAGCCACGACCCAAAATCCTGATAGTGTACAGAGACCAACGAGTGAGAAAGATTCTCACCATCATTCCAAGACAAATATTTCAACCACTTCCCTGGGTTTTAATTCAAGTAATTCATCTGCAATCCAGAATTCAGGTACGCTGATGGAAGAAGTCAATAAGAAGCAGTCTTCTGACCATCATACTCAGACAAGTAATTCAACTAAATCTAAGGTTGGTAATTCTAGTACACAAAGGAAGCTTAGCATCAATGGGAGCACCAACCGGCTCCTTGCTGCTGGAAATATTAAGATTTCTATTTTTAAGAAAGATCCAAAGGAGGATTCTGGTGATGCAGAAACATCAGTTGTTTCATTGGAAAAGCAGAAAATTGAGTCACCAGGAAACGAGAGGAATGGTGTCAGCAAAGAGTCAGCAGGTGTTGAAATTCCAGTGACTGACAAATCTTTAAAAAGAAAAATTTGCAACGGAAAGAATGAGCCTGTGGTAGTTATCCCTGTAGGGGGAGGTTTTCATGAAAATAATGATGACAATAACCCTGTAGCATGGCAAAAGAAAGTAGACTTTCAGAGTGGAAGCTTCATGGGCTCTAACAAAGCAAGCATGAACAGAAATATGGAAATGAATCAGCCATGCATTTTGCTTGCGAAAGATGATCAATCTCGTGTGGCAGTGGAAGCATTCAAAGAACTGTATGTCATTGCTTACAAGTTACTTTTTTTATTTTCCTTATGGTCGGTATCATAAATCAAATGATTATGCTGTTCTTTTGTAATTGATATATTCATAAAGTTTAATTTTTCATTTAATTGTTCTGCATTATGAAAATTCTTGTGGGTGTGTATTTTTATCTTTACTTTATATGTATTTGTAAGTTTTTGAAGTGTGAAAAAAATGTCCTTTGATACCAGCTAGTAGGCTATAGTTTGCCTTGCACCTGCTCTTTCCTGGAATACATCCATATACTGCTCTTTATGTATTTAAAAATTATTTTTTTCTCGATACCTGACGTCTATTAGGTCACGCTTCGCCCGGCGCTTAGTGCTTTGGGCCAGTTCATGGCTCATCGCTTTTTGGCGCCTAGCGCCTTTAATAACTATGTGCCAGAGTGGTTGCCAACATGTGTTTAAAGCAACTTTTGTTCCTTCAGATTATGTTATTGTATCAGTATCTTAAGATTATCAGGATCATAAGATTGATGTCCTTTTCACACTTTTATTGTTGATTTGTGATTCCTGGGTATCTTTATCCTTTAGCCAATTAGCGCTATAATTGGTTTGTGGGAGATTGATGTTTTGTGTGAGTGGTCAGTGTGCCTTCACAGGCTACGCCTGGTTCTGTTGAGGCTTGTTTGCTATCCTCTAGATATGAAGCTGAAACATTGAATTTATTTTTTCTAGATTAATTGAACGATTGCCTGGCACACTAAATGAAGTCTGTAACTTTATTTTGGTGACTTGTAATTTGGAAAAATCGAAATTTATGTTACTCTTTACTTTTTAGAAAATGGTTTACAATTTATATACTGTGGTGTCTCTCAGGCTTAGGAAAGAAGCTTCCTTAATGCTACGATCATGTGGATGGTCTGACGATCTTTATCATTTCATGCGTGCAAGTAAAAAGTTGTGTCAAGAAGATGGCAATTCTGCATCAAATACTCTGATAACAAGTAAGCTTTCTTAACCTTGCTATGCTTTATCTTTGATGATACTAGTCTTTAGTGTAGTGCATGCAAGTTGTAAACTGCCACAAATGGATTTATACACCATTTGTAACTGTGGATTGCACAAGTGATTCTGACATTCTGTACATTGTTAAACCATGTTACGTTGTTTTGTTGGGCTTTGGTTCAGGATTCATAGAAAAAGGGATATATTTCTACTTGTTTCTTGATAATACTTTGGAACTTCAAATCAAAACATTACACCTGGTGGTTGTGCAGGAGATTATTGATTTCACATGCTAAGCGAAATTTTATTTCTAAAGTTCCTGAGTCGCTTAAAGGAAGTCTGATTGAACGTCTCAGATTGTTTAGCCAAGAAAAGCAATCATCCGGAGTTTAAGCGAGTCAATCAAGGTATGCTCTTTTGCACATCGATATTTAAACAATAAAATAATTCTTATAATTGCTTGAAATTATTCATATAAACAGATATACAATGTTTACAGTTTCTAATATGTTCCCAGGACTGATTCAAATACACTCTATGAAGGCGTAATCTCTGATTGCAATAGGATCCCAATGTGAATCTACTGTGAATTGACATGGCCATGGTATGTGACTGCTTGTAACGAGTAGGAAATGAATTTTGAAATCTTGACGTGAGTTCTCTTTCGGTTGCATCACAGTTTTCTGGAACATTACTGAAGTATGTTCAGTTTGTACAATATTCTTTTTGGCCGTAACAATCGATACTCGCTTAATGGATGAATTTTAGTTTTCCGGTTGACATTCGATAGATGAATTTTGTTAGTATATTTTTATCATGTTTATTTGGGGGTTATTGGCAACGAACCCATGTGGTTTTTCAAATAGACAGATTACACCTCTATGATTTGAAAATAGACCCCTGTGGTTTGAAAAATAGACAGTTTATCCTCCCATGGTTTGTGAAATATGCAGTTGTGAATACGTGTAAAACATCCCCACTATCCACTATGCTATGTTTGGGGGATATAATGTCTATTACAAACCATAGAGGGGTAAAATGTCTATTATCAATGCCACATAGGGTAAATTGTTACTATTTCTGTTAATTGTTTGTATTTAAAATACAGAGTGATGATACTAACATGCGCTTGCGCATGCTGAGCTTTTGATAGAATCATGTACTTTTTGCATTTCTTGGATTTTGCCTTGGGATTCAAATGAATTGAATTGAGCTCTGTACGACACAATATTTTATGGGCAAATTTTGGGCCGGTACCATTAGGTAAAAGATTTTTCAACCCAGTCACCCAAAAAAAAGTTCTTTCGATTAGATCTAATTTTGAATGCAATGACCAAATTAACACTAAATTACCTTCTTCCTTAACGAATCATCTTCTTTACTAACCCAACACACTACAATGCGAAAAAGCACGGTGTCAAACCTCCATCGATCAGAGAAATGAGTGAATTTAGATCCTGGTTGACACCGAAGCTCCCAACAAATCATAGCTCTTAATCTTATGTTATATATGTCATAACGTAAATAACTACATGAATTTTCAAAAATTAGAAAACATGTTTATCTATCCAAATATGCGTAAAGGAAATACGTAAATAACTAAAATTCAACAAAATTATAATTAAATAAAGGATTAAATCACAATTTACCAAAATATAATAGACGTAATAACAACTAATCACCAAAGAAAATTTCTCATAACTAAGTGAAAAAACCTCATAGTCATTAACATTTGAAAATTCAAATTGAAATCATTATAAACACATGCTTATCCAATTATCATAATAATGGGGAGTATAAAAAATAATCAATAAAATTGTTACTGTATACTTAAAACGCTTAAGATGTTAATTTACGTCCAGTGCACTTCTTCTGTCATGACAAAATTTTAAATTATTATGTCGGAAGTGGAGGCTGTGGACGTGGTGTGGAGTGGTATTATGGGCTGAGTGGAACCAAGTGTTTGGGACGAGCGAATATTTGTTTAAGAATGTGAAAAATTATATATTATTCCCCTGGTTCTCTCGTATTTATTGCTAAGCTTTGGTGAGCATTTTATCTAACATATGAGTACATTCAATTGTCCAGTTTGAAGAATTTTTAATGGACAGCACAATTCGTGAATAATTTCAATTAGTGTAAATTACATTTAACACTATCTTATCTTCTCAAATCAAAGATGAAAGAACTAACAATCTTCAATAAGCAAGCAATACTTAGCGGTGCATGTAAATTACATGCACCGCTAGTTTATAGATGCATGTAATTTACATGCACCGGTAAACAAGCAAACAACATCTAGCGGTGCATATAAATTACATGCACGCTAGTCTATACGTGCATGTAATTACATGCACCGGTAAACAAAATCTACAAAATCTAGACGGTGCATGTAATTTACATGCACCTATAGACTAGCGGTGCATGTAATTTACATGCACCGGTAAACGAAATCTAGACGGTGCATGTAAATTACATGCACCGCTAGTCTATAGGTGCATGTAAATTACATGCACCAATAGAGTCAAGTATCGTCTTTAACACAAAATTTAATCTATTCGTGCATCATTGTTTATCGGTGCATGTAAATTACATGCACCTATGGACTCATATGGTGCATAAAATTTACATGCACCGCACGAGACTAACAATGAGTTACATAGCGGTGCATGTAATTTACATGCACCGCTAGTCTATCGGTGCATGCAAATTACATGCACCGATAGACTTATGTGTTGTCTTTAACCAAAAATATATTTATCGATGAATTTAAATGCACTACCAAGTGATTTTACATGCACCACCAAATGAATTACATCAACCTTGTGATATTACATGCACCACCAAGTGATTACATGCACCGTCAAGTGAATTACATTCTCATTGTGATATTACAAACACCATCAAATTATTTTACATGCGCCGCAAGTGAATTACATGCACCTTGTGATATTACATGCACCACCAAGTGATTTATATGCACTGTCAAGTGAATTACATTCTCCTTGTGATATTACATGCACCATCAAGTTATTTTACATGTACCGCAAGTGAATTACATGCACATTGTGATATTACATGCACCACCAAGTGATTTTAGGTAAGTGGCCTCACAAACCTCATCCTCCAAAACCACCACCACCGGTACAACCAGCACCATCACCACCTCCACTAACACCAACACCGCCAGCATCACTAACAATAACACCACCACTTGCATAACCACTAGTACGGGAAGCACCAGCATTGCCTCCTCCATTCCGCGGACCTAAAGAAAATCCTCCAAACATAACTCCCCCAACAAAGAAAGGTGATAAGGAGTATGATGTGTTGGATTTTGGAGTCAAAGGCGACGGAACTTCAGATGACATTAAGGTAATAAACTGCATTACCTAGTCATGTGATTTAAGTTAAATTATAGTTTCCGTTTTGAGAAAATCTAGATTTATTTTCGTAATTATCAAAATTTGCCTGGAAATTAGCATTTGGACGTCATAAATCAAAGTATTCCCAGCAAAAAAATCATCATCTACAATATTAGATCTGTCTAAAACTATGTCACTGCCAGTATTGTCTGATTTATCATTGTATGCTTCAGCATCTGCCGCATAAGAAATTTCAGTGCCTTTTTTTTTTTGCGTCGTATAGTTCTTATAATCAGTTTCTTCATTGACTCTCGCTTCTTCTTTCTCCATTCCAAACTACCCAATAATCTTTATATCTTACAAATTCGTCATTTGATTTTTTTACAAGGTAATTTTACATGCATATGTAATTAAAAAAACGTACAGTTAATCACCCAGAAAAATAAAAAGTTAATTAGCGAATAATTTTCAAGCCTAAGTTCATGAAGAATCGACGATCGGCGCAAGGGATATGAGATTTGGCGTGAGGAGGCTGGAGATATGTGACGTGTGAAGACCGAAGAAAAGAGATATGCAATTGAGAATTTGGAATTTGAGCGTGAGAACGAGAAGGGTGTTTTAGTATTCAAAATAGACTAATTATATTAGGTTTTGTTAAAAATAGACTTATTTGAAAGAAGTTTCTTACAAGTTGTATTTAGTTGTAAGAAAGATTTTTTGGAGATTTAGTTGAAAGATGTTTTAAAAAGAGATACCTTCTTGTAATTTCCTCATATTTTATTGTATTGTTTGAGTTTGAGCTCATAAATTGTTGTAAATGGTTTGAAGCTCATTCTGTTCGGTTTTAAACTATGATGTACTGACACGACACAGCCACGACGACACAGATTTTCAAAATTTTTATGATACGAAACGCCTGAGACACGTATATATATATATATATATATATATATATATATATATATATATATATATACAAATATTAGAAATTCACCCTTTTTTTTAAATTCTAAAAGTAATGTAAACTTAACAAAAATATTCTTACCAAATTCAAGGAGTATAGTAAATAAATGCATGTTACTGGAATCATCATATATCACTCATACTAAAATCAAATACATATTATTTAATTAATACTTTAATTTAACAAGCGCGTCCAAATAAAATAATAATAACCAAAAAAGATTCTTACCAAATTCAAAAATAATAATCTAAATGGTAGTCATTGAAATCATCATAGTTATCTACCATACTAACAACAAATGTATATTACTTCAATTTTAAGATATAATAAGTAATACGTTTAAATTTTATTTTAGCCAAAACTTTTTAAATTACACAATTATCACCCAAAAATGTCTTTTATGTGTCGGACACAGCTCGGACACGCCCATCAGCCATGTTCGACATGTGTGTCCGATTTTGAGGGGAGTGTGCGACACGAATGTCCGATTTAATTTTATTAATAAAATAAAGGACGCCACGTGGCGTGTCCGACACGTGTCCGAGAAATGTCGGTGTCCGAGAAGTGTCCGACACTATGTCGAGTAATTTTTAGGAGTGTCCGTGCATTGTATGTTTTAAAGTACGAGTTGGAGCGTGGTTCTTTTGGTTATAATTTAATTATCAAGCTTGATAAGCAAATGTTTGAACTTTGATTCGAGTTCATTAGTTCATCTGGTTAGAATTTAATTATCGAGCTTGATTAAGAAAATGTTTGAACTTCAATTTGAGCTCGTTATTTCGTGTAATATTGAATATATTTATACAAAATCAGTTCATGAGATATTCAACAGAATGGTTACGGTTGGAACTTGTTTAAAAGGTACATTCGAAGGTATTCGCATATGGTCAGGATTAGATCATTTTTAATATAAATTAAATAATATTTGAGTGGTTTCTGTTTATTTATATCTTAGTTGTCAATTGCATCAAGCTACTGCGTAACTAATTGGAAACCACACTCCTCTTAACAACTAGTAAACCGAAATCGTGTTATGTTTGGTGTTCTTGGTTCCCATAGAATGGTTTTTTTACGTTATTATATTATATGTAATCATTATTTTAATGATTTTCTTTTATTATAAATAAAATGTATTTAATGATGTACCCCTCCTTTTGGTTCGCGTTGGTAACAAATGAATTTATGTATGGGAAAGTGTGTTGTTTTGCGGAGTCGCAATTGGGGCCGGAATCCGGAGGATCCTCTCGTTTTTCTTCCTGGATCTCCGATGATTGCATTTTTCTTAGAGGAAGGCTCTCTCCCTTTTATAGGGGGGGGGGATGCCAAGGGTTCTGGTCTGCCGGGGATTCTGGAGACAATATCTGAACCGAGGGGGGACCACAGATGGGGACCATCTACATCTGTTGCCTACTTCGTACGATCCTTTTGCTCTGCTGATTCTCTGTGTCCGCGAATATGCTTTTCGTATCTGCAGTGCTTGGCCGCCCTTTGATTGGTTAGCAGGTCCAGCTTTTGCTTTAATAGGTGTCCGATTCCTGCAACCCTAGTCCCGTACACAGGACCACCCTAGGTGGTCCCAGCTAGCCTATCATGTCCAATGACTGCCACGTCCCGACCTATTGAGGAAACCGCGCCTCAGCCCGGCTGCCTTGCTAAAGATAGGCCGTCCTGCTTTGATGAGGGCCCGCGCCTCAGCTTGGGCGGCATGCTCCATGGCGGACCCCCCGTCCTCTTGGTGTA